>JANTPZ010121993.1:0-27955 GCA_025593235.1 Vachellia pachyceras | reverse complement strand
AACACATGCGGTGCCTTTTTTATGGCCATATATAGCTTGACGTGTTCTGAGAATGTTAACAAGAGGCAAATCAGATAGATGCATTGCATACATACATATATTGAGCCATATTGTATGAATATATATATATATATGCACAGAGGAATGGGCATTCATCATGAAGATATATATATATATATGTATGTATCTGATTGCAGCAGAGCAGAGAATGTGGAGGGTAATTAATTATGAAATTAAAACAAGTGTGGTCACATGCATCTGCGTCCACATACAATGCACTGCACCACCAGCCTCCCCTATATATTTTTCTTTCTTTATTTAAATTTCTCATTCCTCGAACATCACAATGGCATATATATGTATGTCTGTGTTCTTTTATTTATTCTCTCAACTTTGAACAAGTATGATATCTGTTGGCAGAAAAAGAATATGTATCATACCCCCCCCCCCACCCCATCTCATAGTCTTTTTTGTTCATGAACTTCTCACAGAATAATCCCACAATTTATATATGGGTCGTTAAAATCATATATATGCTATATGTACACACACCCCCAATTCATCAATTTAATTTCTTCCAAATCTTCACTTTCATTCATGCACTTTATATACTACAAACAATGGTGTGCGTTGGAGTTCGTTAGTTACTGTGCCCGTTTAGAGACACAGTGGAGAAGTATTTTTACGTAAATTGAGGTAAATGTGTAAAGGAGATTATCTCGTTTTGCGGAAAAATACTGTTAAACAAATAAGTCCATTATTTATCACTTCATTGTTTACTTGTTTTAATTTATGGCATCTAGAATCTTAGTTTGTCTCATGTTAATCCTGTTTTTTTTCTTTCATGCCTATCAACTAACATTTGGAAGGAATAAACTAAAAATTAAGCCTCTAAATTAAAAGAAAACATTAATCGATTATAAGTACAGTAGTTTGCTGCTCAACATTTTTGTCTGCCAAGCAATAATCATGTGGCACCAAGTTAAGGTCAAATTAAACGGTAGTAATTAATACAATCCATGGTAAATAATAGTAATTAATTATATGATATTTTTTATTAGAAAAATGTTCGCATGCTATCTTGAAAATAAAGGATGAGAAAGTAAAGCACCCCCCTCTTATTACAACCTTTCTTCTTTGTAATATATTGTAATTTCAAGTTCATCAATTTTTCAAAGAATGTTTGTCCACCTTATAAATCTTGATCCACAACATTCATATAGAATAACGTTACATATAATTTTTCGCTCCTTATTGAACTGGCATAATAATTTAACCAAATTTATTTATGTTATTATGATCAACTTGGAGAATCATATAATTATAGTGCAGTGTGTGTATATATTCCCTTCGGTTTGCAATATAAATCACTTGTGTTTAGGACTTGTATTAATTAGCATATAATTATGATCAACTTGGAGAATCATGCATAGTAGGATTGATTAAGATCCCATGTGAGTCCCTATGATTGCGATCAAGTTTAGGACATCGAAGCCATTTAGCATACCAATATAGTGCAGTGTGTGTGTATATTCCCTTCGGTTTGCAATATAAATCACTTTAACAAATTCATCATAATATACAAAAAATTATAGTTAACTCATTTAATTTGTAACATCTTTTCTAATTTTATCCATACTAAATGAGGTTTTAAAGGGGAGGCAGAAATGTAATGAGTTACATTTAAGCGCTAATTACATAAGTAAAATTGATAAATAGTTATTTATTATTCTCCAAATAACTTATATTTTGGATCAATGCATTTTTGTAGAAGTGACTTACATTGTGAATTGCTGAGAGTATATCAAATTGCTAATTTCAAAATCATGGATTGTGTTAATGACTTTGATTACAAATTAAGGAGAGCTGATGAATTAATTATAACATTGGCAAAAAAAAAAAGGAATTAATTATAACAGCTACAACCAAGTAACAAGTGGGCAATTAATTGATAAAACACAACTTCGTCGAAAGCAACGTGTCGTGCAAGTTGTGAGCCAAAAAGAGATTCCTAGCTTCCTCTAATTACTAAAATTCCAAGTTACCAACATGTCGCTCATAAACAAAACATTCAAAATTTTGGTCCGTTTAGAAATGCGGTAGAGAAGTACTTTTAAGTAAATTGAGGTAAACATATTAATAAGATTATCTCATTTTATAAAAAAATATTGTTGAATGTGTAATGCGAAACAAATATGTTCACCAAAAAGCTGTATGGCCAAACACAATTAACAGTACTGATTAATTTGAAATTAAGTCATTTCAGATTTATGGATAAAAGTTATATGGCTCAATATTACCTGGAGGTAAATCCCTCAACATTATTTTCTGAATTCACAAGAATCAAATTCAACTATTTAAAGTCAACCTTAAGCAATACGGAGACTTTTAATGTCAACATGATGACCTTGTTGGATGTGAAGAAGGTAAGATGCATTGAAAAGAAAGTTTCTGGTAATTTAGAGAAGAAAAAAAGTGACATTATTGAACATAAAGTGGCTGGTTCATGTAACATATATGCAAAAATCATATTACTATTAACATTTAATTAATTAAAGGGTGGACCAGCGGAGGCTCTTTGCGTTTTAAAAGGTTAAAAAGGAATGGATATTGATGGAATGAAGGTCAAGAATGAGGGTACGTCAAATGTGTGTGTTCGTTGAGGGAACAAAAATAAGGCCAAATTCGGTGTTTAGTCTTAAAAGTCTTCGATTTTCAATGGTGACCCATCTATCACAATTATTTAATTTCATTCATTAATTCATGTACCTCGGCACAAACCTTTTGAAATAAGAAGTAAATATGGTTCCAAGTGACTCATCATATCTTGTTGTCAGTAGAAGGGGTTTTGATGGTTTATTTATGTGTTGATAACTAATTTACAATGTGCAAAATATGCATGTGAGATGATTTTTATCTCTGTTTACATGAATTTATGTTTGAATCTGTCTATACAATAAACGTGCCGTTTGAGAACGTAGTAGAGAAGTACTTTTACGTAAGTCGAGGTAAATATGTGAAGGAGATTATCTCGTCTTGCGAAAAAACATTGTTGAATATGCGTTTGACTTTTCCAAACGCTCCGCCAAACAAGCCCAATATCTTTGAGACAATTATTTTCAGTTTACCCTTACATGCTCAAATATAATTCATTCAGATAGTCATTACTAAAAACTTTTAACTCAAAAACCTTACATAAGATAAACACATGTTGAAACCTCTCGTTAAATCAGTTACCATCAGTTAATTCATTTTCTGAACAAAGTATTATTTTATACGCACCATTCTGTTAAACTAAGAAAATGTAAATTGAAAGAGAGATTTTAGAAACCCCCAACCCTTAAATGGTCCTGGGTCAGGTGGAGTCAAATTAGTCGGTATACCTGTGATATCCTCGAGATAAAAAAAAAATCATCTGATTTGGATGAGGAAAAGACAACAATTTTAGATATTATTTTATAATGTAGAGTGTGGGTTTTGTCAAAGATACGTTTGATGAGCCTGGATTTTCCTGACTAACAACACAATGACGTACAACAATAGCATGGTCAAGAAAGCCAAGCCAAGCCCAAAAAGTTGTGTGCTTCCATCATCACATATCGAATATTCAACAAAATCAATCTGAAAATTCAAAGATACAGCAGAGTTGAAAGTTGAAACTGCAATAATAATAATTTTCTCCATGGAATTTTCACAAACGTTGAGCAAAACGAGTTGGAACTAGGCATGATCTCACAAATGCTAGCCTCACTATACACCCTTTTAGATTTATCAGCAATAGCAGCCACAACTGATACCACCCACCTGATATAATGCTTATGTTTACAAGTCATGGTATAAAAATAAGCTTAAAGAAACATGCTAACTTATTAGTTCAAGGTAATGTTCTGGCAAACATTGTATAAGCCGCCTGCACATGCTTATCAGTGCGCTGACTAGGAAAAAAAATACTGTTGATTCTTGTTCCAATGGTTTAAAAAAAAGGGAAGTGTAATGCAGACCAAAGCCAAACACGCCTCTAGCGTCAAAGGTAAAAGAACAATATTTTCTGAACTTTCCAGCCACCTCGTGAGTCAGACTCACTTTACAAACATAATAATTAAAGGCAACAGCAGTAATTTCTGCATTCTGTAAATCAGATTTTAGTTTGAACACGATAAAAGGCACGTACCCTTGGGCAAAACAATAGAGGATTGGTTTAGTTTTAGACAGAAAATCCCAGTTTGGCCTCAGAAGAATGATCTCATTATCAATTTGATATACTAAATTCTTTGCATCCATTCAGTACTCAATAGTCAATAGTATTTATTTCATTCCTATTTCACCTTCTCATGAGCGCAAAAGTGATACTATACAATCAGTGGAGAATCAAATAATTTACGGTCACATCATCTTTTGAAAGGTTAGCGTCCTTTTGATGCTACAATCAAAAGACAAATGTGTGTATGATTCCTTAACCGTCTGTTCACATGTATGTGATGAAACCCTCACTAGTTAAAAGACTGCATTTTAATGAGAAAGTTAAATGCAGCTTCGGTAGCCCCAATCAGTCTCAATCATACATCCCTTCATGCTCCCAAATCTTCACCAAGAATTCAACCATTTCCTAATCATAGAAAATTATATCAGAAATAAGTAACTGTGCTATCCTGCCCAAAAATAATCTCAACAAGGAAATGCGAGTGTATAGTGGACACTTACAGACAAAGGCACAAGCCTGGGGAAAGGTTGTTTAGTCCCAAGCAAACTATCATAGGTCGCATTCCAGCTGCAACCAACAGAATGAGAATCACAATGCAAAACAATTATTCAGATAAAGTATGCTTCCGTGAGCAAAAAATATAGTAATTTGGTTCAGCTTCTGTTGAAATTGTGTAAAGCAAGAGGTAAAAGAAACTTCAAGGAAATGCAAAGGTAAGCAAGAAATCGTTGACATGAGCACAAAGTATAGATTCTAGGACTTAGGTGCATACTTAGCAGTGAATCAAAAAGCGAATGGAATGTGGTGAATAATAAGGCTAATCAACCAACATGCCATAATAATTGACAGCCATGAGAAGCAGCTAACTGAAATGTTCGATGGGTAAATTACATTTTTAACCTGTGACACCCCCCCCCCAAAAAAAAACTCTAGTCAAGCCTAACCATCTTAGATGATCAAATTGCAATTGGATTGGGCTTGAAAGTTACACGTTTAACTAATAGGATCATTTTCTACGCAAATGACATACTTAAGTTTGGGTTCTTGTTTCTGTTTATTTTGCTTCTTAGATCTGCTGCTTCCAACCCACTTTAGCCTGCTCTCATTCCAGAGAAGAAGACCTGCATCAAGCATCAAGAGATAGAGACCAGCATTTATTTTTCCTTTAAAAAGTAAAAGTGCTTATAAGTAAAATGATTAACTCAACCACAACATACAAGCAAGCTAAAATTACCCTGGAATGCAATATCAACATTCAGTAGTATTGAGCATACCAAGAAAACATCTCTCCTTTTTTTTTAATATCTCAATTACTATAAGTGGCATGGAAGAAAATTAAAAAATATCAGTAGTTGCAAGGGAGGGAATAAAAAAACAGTAATGTAGGATTTGCCTTGGTTCACAAATTCAGGATGGGTGCCTGTGGGAGAAAGTTCACTGCTATGATAGAAAAGTTGGTTTAATGTGCTGACCGAGGTGATGCTTCTTTGAGATTGAACAGTGTTGTTATCCAGATCACATGTGCTTGAACTCCAGAAACCATCTGATATAATTGGTTTCCTCACTGTCTGCCCCTGAATTCTCAGTCCTTTTGCTGGCTCATCCACAGCTATAATTGGTGTAGGTTTCATGTGACATCCAAAACAACTACTGCACTGTTAAAAAACAAGTTAAATAACAGCAAAGCACGGGCCAATAACAAGTGTGGTAAATAGAAGAAAATATTCTGAAGTGTACTAGCCTCAAAATATTGCAAGACCATCAAGGAAATTATGCCGGGAATACTACAGAAGAACTCGCTCATTATATTTCTGTTCTTAACTGCAATCGGAAGATAATAAGCCTCAACTTTTTGATCTTTATGTTCAGCATTTTGCTTCATTTCTCCAATCATTCAGTAAATAGTTGGGCATTATTAGAGTTGACATCACTGCCGTCTCTTTACTTGATCCAAAACTATCAAGCACAGATGCTTACTACAGTATGGATACACAACACAATCCATAAAGCTAGAATGATATCGATTGTTCTTAAGTTGAGGTTCAAAGTGTTTCTTCTCTACCATTTCATAGTAGTTTACAGCAGTTGGATCTTTACTTTGCTATTCCAAGATAGGAAGTGACTAACTCACAAGAGATGATGTACAAGACTGTGTCCCAAGAAAAAGGATAATGCATAAGATAAAAATCTGTTCAACTAGCATTAATTAAAAAATGTCTACTGTAGATGTTATGTAATATACTGAATAATTCAGTCATTTTATAGAAAATCTGACTGCGCAACAGCCATTCTTGTAGAAGTGCCGCTGATTCAAGTTTTGTTTATTTAAAATAAGAACGAAAATATCGTATGATGGTAAAAGAAAATACTGCAAGTCATTAGCCATTAATTATGATATTCACCCCTCATACTAAAGAGGGAAAATTTCTCTTTCGGCACCCCCATTTATTTGTTCAATGAGAACTTCCATAATTTATCAACCCAAAACCTGTTGATTGCAAGTAGCCATAAATCTCACTCCCAACAGCAGAAATAAAATCACGTCCACGCAGTTTGCCACAAAAATAAAAAATAAAAACTTACAGAAACAACACTCGTATAATGAAATTCAGAATGCCAAATCTTCAAGCATTGATAAAATAAATATTTAACAGCCCAAACCAAATCACCCTTATGCTGTAGAAGACTAGAAGTCAACGTGCGATGAATAAATAATTCCTCTTATTCCCAAGACAGATTTAATTCGTTGATTTTAAAAAAGAAAAATCGGGGTAAATCAGTACATAACTAATAACGGTTACCCAAATGCTACGCTTCTTCAGCAGTAGATATTTTTCCATTTTCGGAAACAAAACAGGACTTTGATCAACGAAGAACTCCTTACAATAAAAAACGATTTCCAAAAATGAGAGTCTTCAAGGCTTCAAGCAAGCAATTCACAGCAGTGATTTAGCTAATACCAGTGATAAAAAAAATTGGGAGCTCACCCTATGCAAGCGAAAAGGTCCCTGACCCAAGCAGTAATCGAGCTACTGATCATCACAGTATCCACTAAAATCAACACCAGCAGAACATAGATTCCTCACGAGAAAGTTAACAAATCCGTGAAGCTGGGAAACAAAGAAGCAAAGGGGATTTATCTCTAAACGACAATTCAGAAGCTGGGTTTCTGTTTTGAGCTGCGGCTTCTTTCGTCAATCTTTTGGGTCTCTACGCTCTAGGCTCTATGCGAGCCGCTTTTTATCGTGTCGGCTATACCCTTGATGTTACGCTTGTGCGAGACTGCCGCCACTGTCGTTTAACGTTTCCAGGTCCAAAAACGACCAATAATGACCCTCGTTCTCACTAACGAAGCGCCCCTTTATCCAATAATCGTCGTTTACACCAATACGCAAGGAAAGATATTAAAAGGCCAATAAATCAATATTCAAATCATACCAACCATGTTCATTAACTCTCGTTTGCTGTAGCTTCTTCTGTACATCACACGTCAATAAATAATAACTCTTTTGACTCTTAGTTGTGAACCTCTCTTCAAATTTAAAATTCTTATGAGTGACATGTAATAGATTATCTTCAATTCTTCATTATTAATCATTATAAATTTAGATACAACAAATAATGAAATATATAGAAATTATATTTAAATATTATGTAAAAACTTTTAATTACCTTTTCTAATAAGACATGGGATGAATTTATGTAGTATATTGATAACCCATTTAAATTAGATGGGACATACATTGGATCTGTTAATGTTAATCTTCAATGGGTTTGGGCTCAAAAATCACAATTGGGTTTGCATTGGTAATTTATGGGCTGAAACTATACGTCTGACATAAATGGTTTTGGGCCCAAATAAATCTCAGTCTTGGCATGCAATGGACCAATTTCAGCCCATTGTCTGAAAAATGCATTGTGGATCAATATCTTCCCATTGTTTGCATTAGTAATTTTTTTCCAATGATCGTTTGGTAGAGCTGGTAAGAACTACTATCAGCATTTCTCAGGGCGAGGGTTCGAACCTTGGGGAGTGACAGATGCGATAATTAACGCAACCTCAAAGAGGTTGTCCCATCGGTACTTCGCTACCACCATAAGGTCTCCTCGCGAGGGGTCCAGATTAGTCTGGGGCGGGCAATGAACCCAGGATACCCCAGGATGGTTTATACCAAAAAAAAAAACTTTTTTTTGGTACATGAAGAGAGAGCTAAAGCTCAAAGAAAAGGAAGGTTACACAATATGGGGAAAAATTCCCAGACAATCATTCGCACATAGCTCCTGCAGGTGGTGCGGACACAAATAGAAAGTTCTTGAGGTGGAGATAGCTTCCTTAATCAGAGCATCGGCTAATCTATTTTGCTCCCTTGGGACGTATTGGATGATAACATTCCACTCCTTTGCCAAGAGGACTCTAATATCTGCAAATAACAAATCATTGTTATTAGAAACAGATTCTAAATTAAGCATGTCAACTAGAACCTTGGCATCAGATTCGATGATGATTTTCTTGAAACCACATTCATAAGTTGTAAGAAGCTCTGTAGATAGCACATTCCTCACTCATTCATAAGCTTTATTTAACTGTCACAACTAATTTACGGTTGGATCAAAATAGATCCAGTTGCTGATGTGAGTTAACTCCTAGTCATAACATATAAGGTTTTGAGTTGAAAATATGTTGCCAATACGAGACTATGTTGGTAGAGGATTTATAGTTCTCTGAGCTCGGAAGCATATCTTAATCTTGGCATTGGAACATTTTTGCATTTTAAAAAAAAAAGATCTTCTGACTATACAAATGATTAAACCAAAGCTTTAGATTTTTGCGTGGTGGCTCACGTTCGGTACATTCCAGCATTTGAAAAAAGCAGCAGCAAAAAAATACTGTGCCAGCAGAAGATGATGATGTCAATGGCGATAACAACAACAATGATTTTTAAAAAAAACAGAGAGAGAGAGAACCTTATCTGAAACCGCCCTGGTTTACAATTTTTTGATTGGTGGAATAGATTAGTGTGGTTCCTGGGAATAGTAATAGCAAAAGTGTGTGTGTGTGTAAACGTTGTATGGCTGTGGATGAAGCACTGGCAATTTTAAATGCAAAAGTGGGATGGCTTTATAATTCCACCCCTCAACTTTTGACCTGAAAATGAGATGGTTTTTTTATAAAGAGGAGTGAAGATGGATGGAAAATGGAAGAGTAAATTATTAAAGCGGGATTAAAGAGAATGGTGGTCGGCAAAAACGTACATGCATGATTGATTAAGCAACTAGACAAAGGTAATGAATGATCAAAGATAAGAAAGCATCATTCTTTTTAATACACACCAAAATTTAGTGTATGTTTGAAAAATCGGTTGAGAGAAAGGAGTCAGGGATTCCATGATGGTTTTACAGATTTCGAGATGGTTTTTATGGATATCGAAATGGTTTTAATATATTTTGATATGGTTTTATCTTGACTTATGTGTAATGTTGGGGAAAATGAGTTTCCAAATAAGCACTTAGATGAGTTTCGTTTGGAAGAAGGCTTACTGGGGAATCATCCATGTTTAAAAAGCACTTTGGCAGATGATTTCATATTAACAAGACGCTTGCTTTTGTTTAGCATTTGGTGACATGAGTGAGAGCCACACTAACGTTAACTACTGTCCACATGGGAACACCCATATCTTTCCCAGAAACTTCCCCTTTTCTTTTTAATTTATTTTTTGTCATTTGTGGGATTAATAAATGTTCAGAAGCAGCCCAAGTCACCGAAAAAGAGGTTCCACTTCTAGATTCGTGTTTAGCTTTGCACACGTCATCCCATGGGTGTCATGTCCATCTGCTTTAAAAGAAAAGGAGAAAGAAATTTAAAACAATTTTCGGTGAGATTCAGTTGTTAATCTTAAATAAGCCAACACATCTATGCCAACACAAATATTTAGTCTGTGTTTGGAGGAGCTTTTATACTCCCCAAAAGCACGTTCAACAATATTTTTCCGTAAAACGAAATAATCCCCTCCACATGTTTACCTCGGCTTGCGTAAAAGTACTTCTCTACCGCTTTCCCAAATAGACCCATAATCTTGAGCATAGTTATGTCCTCTTCATGAAATTCTAATAAATAAGGATAACTTTTGAAGCCAAAATATTTTTAAGGATTTTCATATCATGTATGTTTGGAAACACGGTAGAGAAGTACTTTTACACAAACCGAGGTAAATATGTGGAGGAAATTATCTCGTTTTACGAAAAACACTGTTAAACGTATTTTTAGTGAGTAAATAAGTTTTTCCAACCAAATACGTTAACGTCCACGGGTTTTCCATCTGAGAAACTAATTAAAACCATTGATAAAAAAAATGAGATGTGAAATTTCGTGAAGATAACTTCTCTCACTGATTTACAGTAAAAGGTTTAACTTAAGGTAAACCTGTAGTGTGGAAAATTCTTTTAAATTATTGCAATGGATAAAGTATATTAATTATTACCCTGTGAATCACGAGTGAGGAAATCATCGAGTGAAGTGTTCCAGAAGATTGATTATGGCTTCCATTTGAAAGCGTCATGGCTGGTGAAAACGAGGTGTTACAGATAAAGAAAGTAGCTTTAGAAAAATGAGGGAGGGAATTGGTAATAAGGATTCTTATTGGGTAAGGAAGCTACTTGTGGCGTTGAGCATATGGATAAGAGAGCCTCGTTAGGTAGACTTTCAATTCATATGCCTTTGATTGACCGTCTTTAACTTTTTCTTGCGTTAACAGAATTAAGATAAGATTCGGATCTCAATTCCAATTCATGCTAAAGTGAGAAACTAAACCATATTGCACACAACTGTTTTCCTTTAACCTCAATCATTCATCTACCATTTTCGGGTAACGACAAACTGTTCTAGTGACAACTTAACCTATCATGCTTAGATGAGGTTTTGAGGTTTGAAACTAACATTGACATATTTGTATGTGACCTAGGTTTAATCTCACATCCTATTGGAAGAGATATCTACATCCGTCTCAAATGATACTTACAATTAATTGTGAATCACAATTGGTGGTGACTTTTCAAAGGGTTTTTTTTCTTTGGCATTCACATTTGAAGAGCTGGTGGGTGGATATCTTCATGAATCTGAAAACATTGATCATGAAAAGCTAATATGACTCAACCCTCAAAATCACTACAAATTAAGAGTGAGAGAGAGGGTGGGTGACGTAATTGGAGGGGACAGAATTATTTTGAGGAGAACAAAGAATGAGACAAGTATGAAACATGACAGAAGAAGGAGAAGAAAATAGGAGAAACACAGAAGGGCACAGGTAATAGAAGGAAGAAACAAAAGCAACTGCTCTGTCGTCTAGAATCAAATGGAGACATAGAATTGGGAAGGCTTACATGGTTGTGTATCACATTGTATCCATATTCACGAACACACAAATCTTAATGGTAAGACACAGAAACTATCTTGCTTTTTTCATCTGGAGAGTATTATATATATAACCGGAGAGAAGTTGTGTGTGTATGCACATGGCTTCTGTACCAATCAGTGTTCAGGCATGTTGAAGTATCTGTTCTACTCTTCCATTACTTTACATATACCCTCCCCCCAATCCTCTCCACATCTTTTAAAAATGGGCTCCAACATGTTAGATTTCAATTCATTTTACTTTGTAAACTTATCAAGTTTTAATGTCATTCTTATTTTATTGATTGCACATGTTATACCTATAAATTGATTATTGGTTGAGATAGTAGGCGTGGTTCCACCCCGTAAGAATGAGATCAGAAGTTCAAACCTTGAAAAGTACACTTATTATAAGAGTTTTAACCTTATTTTCTTATTGTATGACAGATATTAGTCTCAAAACCAAAATGATTTGAGAGAAACCCCGAATCACAGTAAAGTGGGATTTTTTTAATCAATGAGATAATGATTAGACATTAATTGCAAATGATTCAATTTATTTTTTTTTGTTTGATGTAAACATCCTCTTGTTGTATGTAGTCATATTAAAGCCACTTTTGATCATTATACCTTCTAACAGAAATTCAACTTTGGTTCATCATCATGTTGTGGGATTGGCTCCTTCCCTTAAACTCAACCCTTGTTAATTTTAATTTTTTAATACATATAAATTAGTAATGGAAGTAACGTATATAAAGATCTAATGAAGTATTCATTTGTATATGAATTATGGAAAATGTAGATGATTGGATGAATTGGGTGAATGGAGAAAGGTGGGCAGGGCATGGAAATGGTAGTTAATGGTTAAAAGTCCAGAGTCCCCACTCATTGGGACTCTCCTCCTTCAATATAGTAATCATTGTTTCAACTTCACCACATCCACATCATATGCAATTATATATATATATATATATATCAACTTCGTATTCGTTGAATCGTGATTCTTAAATGCCTTTTTTCCGATTTCTTTTTTTATTTAAAAATGAATAATTTGTTTATTTAGCCAAATGGAAGGGTGACATTGGAATTCACAAAAGATGTGCCTCCCACTTATTGGTACTCACACAATGCTTCCATATTTACAATACTAACAAAGGAGGAAGAAGCAAATAATCAACAAAATAATAGGCTTTGATTCGTCCTCTTCTCCTCCTTTTGAGTTCCCCACACTCTCTACATAAACCACACATTCTCATCTATAAACCAAACATACACACATGCACATATATATATATATCCTATATACTTATTACAAAATAAATTTTTACTCACATTATATTCATATCGTTTACTGAAAGACCTTAATAATAATTAAGTAGTATAAATTTATTACTACTTTTTATACATGAATTTGTCACTGCATACTGCTTTGTGAGAAGTGAATACTGATTTTCCCCATTTTTTTATTTTAATTGCATTTATTTGTTAAAACCTCATAATGATTTTTCCAATTTTTTTACCTGAAGTTACCCGTTTCGTGTAGTGAATGTTTTAAAAGAAAGTCTGCGAGTGATAAAGTTTATTAAGGAAAACTAGCATGGTTCCACACGTGTTGCACTGCGCGGAATATAAAAATTTAAGAAACAAGCCATGATAAGCAGCATGCTTTGGCATGTCAACAAAGCAATGTCTCGACAAAGTTAAGAATTGGTCAACTTAAAGACTAAAGAAACTTGCAAGGGTGATGTGATTATGGAATTGTTAACTTCTATTGAATAATAAAATTTTAGACCTAAAATTGAACTCGCCTACAAATCAAAAGTTATACTCCGTCAGATCATACATCACTTAACTGTCTGTCGGTGACACACTATCCATCTAGGACATCGGCTTGTTTAAGTCATTGGCTGGTATGGGGTATTAACCACATGAGAACTAGCATGTAATTACATGCCACTTTTCTATATGAAATGTGTCCCTTGATGCCGCAAGAAACCCATGAATCGAACCCATTTGGGGTCAAACCACTAAATCTACCTAGTAAGAGAATAAGGAAGTGAAAGTATGAACTAATAGTTTGAGTAAAGTTTTGTCAAGTCATTTTTTTTTTGAGTGAAAAGAGATTGTATTACTAAAATTTATAAAAGATTACAAAATGACTTCCCTAGGCAGGGGTCTCAATTGATCTAAGGAGGTCACTAGCCTGGGTAGTGTGGTTGACAAGGTTGCATGTAATACCAATAATTTGGTCGGAGACTCATTCAAAAAGATGAATTTATTGCGGTGGTCCCATAGTTTCTAGCAAAGGGTAACAAACGACAACTTCTCTCCATACGCCGAGGGTGAGGATTCTGGAGTAACCAGTCTTGAAAAGGCATATTAAAGAAAGCACGTCGTTGATCTGGAGGAATGATCTTGCACCAGCATTGATGGGCAAATGGGCAGGAACGGAGAACATGGTTCAAGTCTTCTGGATTGTCATGAAGACAAATCTCGCAAGATCCATTTTTCGTCATGCCCCTTCGTTGATGTTCTGAATTAGTGAGGAGTTTGTTTTTCAAGGCGAGCCACAGATAGACTCTGATGCGCTGAAGGCCAGGCCAGCTCCAAACCAAATCCCATTTTTTGCTTGGTATATCCCAGCTTGGTTATCAGTCAGCTTCATAAGCTGAGGTAACTGTGAAGCTTCGTGATGAGGTTAGGTTCCAGTAGCAATTATCTGGGTCTTCAAGGTCTTGAGGAGAAGGAGGAGTTGCGATCTAAAGGTTGACAGACGACAGTGGAAGGTGTTCGAAAAGAGACCAATTCCAACCCCCTGAAGCATCTAGGCAATAACTAAACTGATCGGTCCAGATCAGGCTCTGCGACATCCGCGTAAGTTAGGCGTTTCAAAGGATCCATCTCGCCTATCCAATCATCTTTCCAAAATCTGATAGTATGACCATCACCAAGGTTCCAGAGTACGTTTGAGTTCCATTTGTGGCCAAAGTTTGGCGATACCTCTCCAACTGTGCGAGACACAGCGGGTTCAGAAGGCAAAATTGGTGGTGTCTCCAATAATATATTTGGCACGCAACACTTGCGCCCACAGTTCCTCAGGTTTTCTTATGGGGTTCGTCAAGTCATTGTCAGTAACTATTTTCATTTGGGTTAATTGGAGAACCAGAAAAATCTTGTTCCCATTAGACCATTCATTCACACATGCATTCTTTAAAGGTACATCAATAATTACATGGCGAATCTTTCATTCTTTATTAATTCTTTTTTTTGTTTTTGGAAAAAAGGTCATTTTATCCAATTACTCACTTTTTTTGATAGGAAACTGGAATCACAGTCCCAATTATTTTAGAGCATGACAAGCTCAAAAAGAACAGTAGCTGACCCACCTTCTCCACATATGCCAATGAAAAATATAAAATAATGGCTTCATTGGCTTGTTGTGACAAAAGGGATTTCACCTCTGTCTTACCATTTCATTAGCAACTTTTTTCTGTACGTAATAATGAAAATGAACCTTCATGTCCCTCCATTAACCAAAAAGGGTAAACCTCCATAGAAAAGAAAAACCTCTCATAAAAAAGGCATACAAATATATATATATATATTCTTATTTCAATAATTCTTGTATGTACAGGCCAGAGCATAAGACTAATAACCCAAATATCGATGAAACTATCCTAATTTATATCGACAAAAAAACCTGTTAACCAGAAGACTTGCGGCCGTTAATTTTCCGTCTCCCTATGACTACGATGGCCCATTCCTCTGCTTCTAATTCCCAGTCTCTGCAGGGATGGAAATGATCGACCCAATCCTAAAAGAAAAATACTTTTAAACACACACAGAGAGAATACACACAAGAGAAATATTCACAGAAAAAGCCGATCAGTAAGAGTAAGCCAGTCGTTGAGCCATTCGATCTCTGAGAATTCCATTGTAGAGGGCCACTCTGTTCGCGGGCATTCCTCTGATCTCAGTAACGCGATTACAATTCTCTCTCATCTTCTTCATTTCAGAGCTTGAACACACAGAACTGTGACTCAACCGATGCTTCCTCCTGAACTCTGCTCCATCTCTCCTTGAATCCACCACATCTTCAGCGAAATGCACTCTCTTCTTCTTCTTCTTACTTCCCTCCTTCCTCTCTGCTTCAAAACCCGGCTTTTGTTTTAAGTCAGACAGGGTAAAGAACGAATCTTGCAATAACAGAGTAGGTTGTGCTTACCAGAGGATATACAAGATCGGAGGATTGGAGGGGAAGAGAGAGGGGGGAGGGATTTCTGGAGACGGAGAGCGATGAGGATAACGGTGCCGGAGAGAGCCATGGCGGTGGCGACGACCACCCCTTGAGAACCGATCACTGAAGAAGACATGGTCAAAGGGGAGAAAAAGAGAAGTTGCAGATGAATGTAATGGTGCTTAACAAAGAAGACCAGGGAGAAGGAGAACTGAGAAGGCAGTTGAGTTGATTCGCCCACCCGGAATTATAAAAGTATATAACTATTAGAAACAGGCAAACAGCCATTAAAATATTTGTTTGTTAGATCTGGTTTAATAGTATTTTTTAAAAAAATTCACATTTAAGCATGATGTCATGGATGTGAATTGTCGCGCGCAGCTTTACTTTTACCAACTTTTATTATTGGTTGAGGCTCCGGTCGTGGTGTTTGGAGAGGCATTCTTGGGTGTTTAAGTAAATGACTAAGGATAATTGACGGCTCGCCCTGCTCAACATTGATATGCCCTAAGATGAAGAGAGATTTTGCCCTACCCTTAACTTGTGGGTGAGTCCAACCCCTGCTAACATTTATGTATAAAATTTTTTTTATTATTGGCTAATTTCATGGGTTCATTTCAACGGCTTGTGATTTTAATATACTTAAATTATTACAGGTGCTTTGTTTACCGTCGGTCTAAGCCGTGAAAGAAGTGGTTTCCTTTTATAAATCATACGTAGTAATATTATATAGAAGGAGCTTTCACGCATTTAGATGAACGGACGGAAGTTAACCCTTTTGTACATATTTTCTTAATTGACCAATTTAAAAAAACGGTAGAAAAGTACTTTCACATGAATTGATATATGAATAAAATTATCTCTATTTATTGAAAAACATTTTTAATGTACTTTTTAAAGTAAAAAAACTTACCCAAACAACAGGTGTCGAGTCATGCGCATGCACATGAATAATTTACATCTCAAATGTGTTTCTTGCCGACTCCGTTTTGGTCTGGCCAGTCGTCTGGTCGGGAAACTGCTTCTTTTGCTGACTCTTAATTATTAATTTTAGTAAGTCAAACCAAATTATTCTATTAATTCAACATGCTCCAGTCATAAGCTCTTGTTTGCACGCAACTACTCCCATTTTATTTTATCATTAAAAAACATACTCCCTTTTTGTTCTAACTAAAATGCACGTTTTGGAATCTATTTGAAGAATGTTTTACAGATTACGAGGTAAGTATGTAAGATGAGTTTTATCTCAATTTGAATCAACGTGATTGGGAATCACTTTTCAAAATATGCAGTTTAGCTTCTTCATAACTGCTACTCATATCAGGAAACCATTAGATCTTCTGTCAAGTGATGGGCCTTTCATTCTTCAGCCCAATGTCATCAGGGGCCAGTAAGCTGAAAGAGTCAAACCGGTACCAAGAAAAGCTGGATCACCCGACAAGATGGAGCGGGTCAACCCAAAAGGAAGCAGGACTTTAGGTCCATGATCCAATTTTAATGGGCCTCAAACCCATGAAACAAAAGCAAGGGTCGAAAGAGAGGCAGAGAACTGGAGAGTGAGTGAATGGTTAATCCTAGATCAACGCTCGGCCATTAATGCAACGGCATGTGATCAATGGAGGGTAGAAATAAAAAAAGAAAAATGAATTGAATTTTTAAACAAGAGCAGAGTGTAATTCACTGAATGACCAGCCGTATCCCAAAAATAATAATCTACTACCTTCCTTGTAGCTCGTTCGAAAGTCCGTTTGAAAATAACTTTTATAGATTCCGAGATAAAATCTGGATTTTGAAGAATAAATTTTGGAGAATAACTTTCACGGATTCTGATGTAAGACTTAGGTTTTAAAAGGTTGTGTTTGAGAAATTATTGTCTTTTATTGAATTTGAGGCAAAAAGTATGAATGAAAGATAAAGAAAAAAAATGTCGAAAAGAGAAAATTTATTAGGAGAGAGGGTGTAATTTGATAAGAAAATAAGTTTTTTTTCAAAACCTAGGTTTCATACCGATATTTTGTATTCAAAATAGCTTTTTTTAAAAAAATTTGTATTTGGACAAAACCTAAGTTTTGTATAGAAGTTCCAAACAAACCCTTAATCCAAGTTCTAAGTTAACTTTTCCAAAGAGATTAAGGAAACAGGGCAGGTGGTGAAGGAGGGGTTGTAGGGCAAGCACGTACGTTGAGATGGCACCAGAAGTGATCAGCAAGTGACTTAATCATATATACAGTAATCAAGAAGGGAACATGCGAGGGAGGAAGTACTACCGAATTAGTTATTCATGATTAATAACGTTAACAGTTTTTATAATGTATGTGACCTTTGTCCTTCACTCCATTTATTTCAACGCCCGCATTGCTGACTCGGGACCTTCATGCCTCGTGATACTACTTGTATTACACTTCAAATCTCATTTATTTCTAATATGGACCATTTAATTATATATCTTAACTTTCCTTCTTCTCTATTTTTTTAGGTTCAAGCTCTGTCCTGTTGGGCCTATACGTCTTACAATTCAAACCCTCCATGAATTGACAGCTTCAAAACCGTTCTATCTATAAATCTTTGCATTTAAAAACCTCATTATTACCAAAGTCATCTTGACTTTATGGTGATTGGGGCTGAGTTTGGTAGGATGAATAGAGTTCGATCCCCCGCATAATCTTTGGGAGGGGGTTCGAGCCTAAATAACCCAGAACCGTCCCCCGTCCCCGGATTAGTCAGCCCAAAGGGTCGGATACCGGGTTGGTTGGGTCTCCCATTTCACAATAAAAAACTCATTACTACTCAATTATTATTTATTAGTTGTGCTTACTCCTATCCTGCATTTTCCTCCTTTCTGGTGGATTTTTCCCCTCTACGAGATGTGTGGTAGGAGAAATACTTATATGCTCCTGATATGTCACGCCATCTATATTGTTTATAATAAAAATGTTCTAAGTGTCTTCTATTATAGATCTCATATTTAATAAATTTATCCTAATTATTTATTCTTTTCTATAATAACCATCTATTCATGGAAAAGGAGAAATAATTAAGAAAAATGTATGGAATATAATATCCACAATAGAGGACATTTTGAACGTTTCCATGAGGTAGAGTGTCAATGACACGGTACCCACTCATTGATTGTTTTGAATTTTTAAAATATGCATATTTAATAAAGATAAAGTTGAAAACTTACTAAAATTTTAAACTAAATTATTGAGTTTTAAAGTTTTCTTCGATTTCAATAAAACATTTTAAAAATGACTTATAAAATATAACATAATGACGCATACTTTGAATTTCAGAAACAAATATAATTAGAGGATGTGCCGTATTGTATACTAAATTAGAATAAATTCTTGTTTCTATAAAGGATTTTTTTAGCAATAAAATTTTTGGAAAGGAGTTGAGTTCATTCATAATCAAATGGCAAGGCAAAATCTTCTTTTCTCATTAGTGATACTAATATTGAGTAGGACGGACCGTTAATTACACTCAAACGTCCACCTAGACACTCAAAAGGTGAGATGTCTCCCCAAACGTCAATACTGAATACAAAACAAATTAGCTGGAATCGAACTCACTCCATCTGTAAGCAGTGTTTGATGCTTCTCCCGTTACATCGAAGACTATGGGTAATTCTATAAAGGATTTAAGTGAAACATAACTGTGCATTTAAGAATATTAATTGTTACCTTTTGTCCACGTGGGTGATCTATAAGACTATGATTGAAAACCCTGCTAAAGCTTGACGTTAAGCTTTGGTTTCTTTCTTGAGTTTTCCTGTTCCTACGCAAGTGAGCTGTACCTAATTAAACAAGAGACCTGCATTATTTAGCTAGGTTACCCGCAGTCACACTCCGTTCGTACAAGCATGTGTGCGTGTGTGTGTGTGTGTATGGAACCAAATTAAAGTACGTAGCGTATTATTCATTCAATATTCAACAGTGACATCCAATATGTGTGTGTATCAGTGGAAGGCATACGTGGCCGGCCCGTGGGAACAAGGCAAATAGGTCATAAAACACCGTTTGGATCAATAAATTAGGATGGAAATGGAAAATCCAATTTTCCATTACTCAAATGTGTTTGATTCACCATTTCTTTTCAGGAAAACGTTTTCTAATGGCAGTAGATTTTCCTTCATGGGAAACCCTCTTTCCTCCAAAATGGGTGAGAACCCATTTTCTATATTTGATGAAAAATTCAAGTGACGATCTAGATATGAACATTTTAAGTCACGATTTGATCATTTCAAGTTGCAATCTAAAAAGAAAAATATACACAGACTACCAGTAGCTTGACTATAAGCAAACCACGGATGACTCATGGTTATGGTTCATTTTTCGATCTACTTTACCACCATTTTAATTCAAGGAAAAATAAATCTTCCAATCAAATCATTTTCACTTAAAGTGCATACCAAAATTTTTTTTGTTATAGTGCATACAAAACATATCAGGTGAAAACATTTTCTTCCCTCTTCAATTACTTTCCATTCCCATCAACATCCAAACCACCGCTGAAGACGGAGGAGAGGGAAGAAGACTGTATGTTATATATATATATATATATATATTTGCATTGAAGAGATGAAATGACTTGGAGTTGGAGAGCTGGCACATCCACTGCTTTAAAGTGGTGACCTCTCCTCGGCACAACGTCGTGAATTTATGATGTGCCTGACCCTACACGTTGGACCGCCCCCTCGCCTCCCTCCCATTCTAACTCTTCCTTTAAATGATCCAACTAACCCCATGTTTACCTCCATTCATTGATCATCATTTCCCTAAACTTGTAGTTTTCCCTCATGCTTGATACATATCTTTCTCTTACAACCACTTCTCTGATCCTATTTATGGGCTTATTCACATAAACCGAGGCAAATATATGGAGGAGATTGTTTCGTTTTACGGAAAAATACTGTTGAACGTGCTTGTGGGTATAAGCTGGGCGTTGCCAAACAAGCACATTGAGTAGGGCGGTAAATTTTCATTTCACACTGTGTATAAATCACCCTGTTAAATTTTTCATGTGAATATACAATTGATCTTTATCCTAAAGGAATGTTAAGTCATCAATTTGTTAAGACACTCTTTTTCTTTTAAAGGATCTAATTCAAGTGTTGTTAAGTTAGTTCCAAACTAATAATTAATTAGTGTACATGAAAAATGTATGTATTGATTTATAATCACTCAAATCGTCTTTACAACTCAGGATTCAAATATTATATATCCTCGAGTCCATTTCAATTTACTTATAAGCTTGAAACTTGCTTAAAGTTTGACGTGGAACCTCATATCTTTCAATTTATCTAATAATATAATTAGCAAAAAAATGAAATAATATTTAAAAATACAGATTTTTTACATAGATGATATAGAATTATCTACTTGTTACTGAAGAAACATCTACAGTAAAGCATATTCGTTAAATAAAATACGCCAAATTAACTACATTATTGACTAGCCAAAGTTGGCAATTAACTCTATACATATGCACACTCTATTTGAAAATGTAATACACACACACACACTTACAAGCAGTACAACTTAATATATACTTTAAATATTGATTAAATGTTAATATTTGAATGTCATATTGGTGTTAAGATTGAGGGTTCTCCCAAATATCACGCGTTCAAATTAAACATGGAAACATTCCACCCCAAAAAAATATATCGATGGAGATTTTTTTTCAAAAAATTGAATTAAAATCTTCTCTGTGCATGTTTTTGTTTCAATAATAATTTATATACTGAAATCCGAATGCTAAATGTTGGATGGAATATGACATGCTCTACCACTTATATACAGAGTTGAGAACATTTGAGTGAGCCAGAAAAATAAATAAACACTCATCTTTAACGTGTATTTGAGAATTCCGTTGGGAGAAAGAGGTTTACAGATTCCGAGGTATTTTGTATATTTCAATATAGTTTTACGGATTTCAAGATATTTTTACGGATTTCGAGATTATTTTATCTCGGTTTGCGTGTACTGTTGGGGAAATGGTGTTTCCAAATAATCACTGCAGTCGTTGACATTTTTTATTTGAATAGATAAATAACGCTAAATATATAAATTATTTAAAAATATTTATATTTATTATGTTTTTTCAAATTAATTTATTTTAAATTTAAATTGATACAATAATGTAATGATATTCATAATTTTTTTTTAATTAACATCACAGTTCAACGCGCGCTCTCTCTCTCTCTGTTCATTGGATACGTTGGCGCTTTCATTCAACCAACTCTTCTCTTTATTTCAGGCGGAAAAAAAAAAAAAGAAACCTCTTCTCGATTGTTTTCACCCCTTTTATCCATTTATGTTCTAACTAATTAATTTTAATCATACCAAATGGCCAATTTATTTATCGGAGAATTTATACTCACAGCAATTATTAGTTGTAACTTTGAATGATTTAAGTACGTCCGTCATTTATACTCGAGATTTCAAAATTAAGATTGCAAGATGATTGTTAATTAATTACTTTAAGGTGAGTGGACATGCGTTAAGGTGGGAAGTCCCAAGTCCTATGTATGAAATAAAGTCAGGTTTAATGTATAATATTTTTTCCGTTTTATGATACATAAATAACTGATTTATACTAAATTGGAGTAGACATGTAAATCAATACAATTTATTGATTTTTAAATAACTTTTATTTATGTAGAGAGTGTGTGAGAGAGAATGAGCAAATAATTAATTAATGGAGTGAGACTAATCAATAATAGCGGTAAAAAAATAATAGTATAAAATAAAATGGAGGAGTCCTATACACTTGATCTTTAATTAAAGTTCAAAGTTAAAACATACTCCTCTAATTCTATTTATAAGGTAGAGAAGTTGATTTTATTTGATCCTATTTATAAGTTATATAATTAAATTTTTCATATAAATGTACAATTTTATTATTAATTTTTCATGTGTTGATTTTGTTCTTATGTGTAATGGTGAATATTATAGATAAAATTAAAAAATTTGTTATATTTTAAAAGAGTTAATGCGATTTAAAATTTCCATTCTTTTGTATAAAACATATTAGAATTAGTGACTTAATAAGTAGTATCATATGGGTACTCATCCTCCATTTTTCATAGCCATTTTCGGGTTTCGCTCCTCATTGTCCAGAATGGTCGGGCAAGCCAGGATCATTGGAACAAGGGGAGTCATGAACCCCCCTCCCCCGGGGAATCACTATACATTCATATAGGCCATACGTGTGTGCCATTATTATGAGTGTGTTTAAACTATGTTAATGAACTGAAGTTTAAACTGAATTTTGCAGATAAAGTCTCAGTAGGGTAAGAAAAGTATGGTTTAAAACATATAAAGCAAGTAGTTTGAGAGCAGTAAAACAATATTTAAAGGCAACCGATATTAATTAGTCCAAACATATACCAATTCAGATAATTAAGTCCTGCTCTAACTGAAATTTACAAGGGCACAACTAAATTAATTGATGTACAAGAAACGCTGCATGCAGACCCAATTCATCATATTCTTTATATAATAGAAGGAAAAAACAGATAATAGTATTAAACACAAAGTGCCAGTACATTTGTAGCAAAAATCATCTACCAATTAAAAGAGATGAGGGGATCTAAGAGAAGGCACACACAATAACGACTAACGAGAAAGGAAGAGAAAGAAGAAGATAATAATAGCAAAAAAAGTGAACTGTAGTGGCTGGGACACTGTAAGAAACAAGTGAAGCAAAGAACAATAAATGAAAGAGAAGTGTGGTTTTTTTTTAAATATATATGAAGAGGACTTTAGGTGACCATGCTTAATGCACTTGAAGTAGCACCATTAAGGCTCTTAGTTCGCCGACAGTGGACCCTTTCTTTTTCTCTCTATATCTTCCCCCCAGTCACACCCTTCTTCTGTTCGTTCTGTACTTTCCTTTCTTTTCACCTCCTCCTCCTCCTCCTAATCATGGTGCATTCAAGGAAGTTCAGAGGCGTCAGACAGCGTCATTGGGGCTCATGGGTCTCCGAAATTCGCCACCCTCTCCTGTAATCTCTCTCTCTCTCTCTATCTATCTATCTATCTAATCACATCACAGAATCACCCATTCTCGTTTCATGTATATATATATATATATTGGTTCCCTTTGTTTGTGGAACAGGAAGAGGAGGGTGTGGCTGGGGACATTTGAGACTGCGGAAGAAGCGGCGCGAGCGTACGATCAAGCTGCCATTTTGATGAGTGGCCGGAATGCGAAGACGAATTTCCCGATATCCCAGATTCCGGAGGGTGATCCGAAGGCGGCGGGGGTGGCGGCGGCGGGGCCAGCGAGGGATCTGGAGGAGATTTTACATGCTAAGCTGAGGAAATGTGGGAAGCTGCCGTCGCCGTCCATGACGTGCCTGAGGCTGGACACCGAGAACTCCAACATCGGGGTGTGGCAGAAACGCGCCGGCCAGCGTAAGGATAACTCCAACTGGGTGATGGCACTGGAGCTGGGGAAGAAGACCACCAGCATTAATAACAGCAACAGCAATACTGAGAATAACACTAACAGTAACGGGGCAGAAATGAAAACGACGTCGTCCTGGACCCGCGATGAGTCTGCAATCTCAGAAGGAAATGAAGTGAGGGCGATGGAAGGGGGAGGGATGAACGAAGAAGAAAGGATTGCGTTGCAAATGATCGAAGAACTTCTCAACAGGAACTGTCCAAGTCCTCCTGCGGGATCTTCATTTCATGATGTGGTTGTTGAAGAAGACAACCATCACCTTCATGCCGAAAGCTTTCTCCTCTGACGTGATGTGGTGTTTCGGGGAAGAAAACAGAAAGGTGTGTGTGATTAATTTGGATTAATTCCATATCAGTATTAATTACTATATATGGATATAGGTATAGATGATGAGCATATGATATATACACATGGGTAGCCCCCAAGGCAAAGAAGTCATTGTTACTTACCATGAATTGACAAGAAACAGGCTGGGTATGATATGTGTTAAATTTGGAAACTATAAGGAAGCAGAATAAGGTATACATTCGTATGTGAAAAAGAATGATACAATAAAGTATACAGATCAATACTGTTGTTGTCCGCTTGCAACTGTGTACGTACGAGAAAAAGTTTGCAAAGGTTTGTGTGTGTGTGTGTGTGTGTGTGTGTGTGTGTGTGTGTGGGTGTTTGTGTGAAGCAGAATGAAAAGGATTACTCCCTTCTTATTTGTTTATGTATTCTTATCAATTTCTCCCTCCCTCCATGGTAATCTATTTCCCAAATCTTTTTATTGACAGAAAGGTCTTGTATCCTGGTTGTATATCGTCTAGCTACTCTTATAGTGGTTCTGTCCCACATCCAACTTCTCATAACAACAACTACAATAATAATAGTAGTAATAATTCTTTTGAGCAATGCACATAAAGGGAACGCTTTTGTGATCATCTTTGTGGTCGTTTATTTCAAGAAGTATACTAATGCCAAAAGGTTTGATGAGGAAAAAATAATTGGTCTACAATGCTGTATAACATTTTAGGAGGCAGGTCTACTGTCTTTTAATGCACCACAACTTGATTCTAAATGTAAGATTGATTTATCAGTTCTCTCTAAACTATTTACCATCAATAATGTCAAGCTAGCTCTTTTTTTTTTTTTTTTTGCAATAATGGATGAAGCCAAAGACTATATTAATTTAGGGAAATTTTGGGGAAAACATGCATTGTTTATTATAACTAACCAATTTAACTAATTTTATTACTCAAATATCTATATATCATATTGCTTTTTTGTATACATTCTATCGCTTAAAAATTCATATCTTTAATCAGTCTTTATTGCAAGAGAAAGGAAGATTTCCTCAAGAATTCCATCAAACCTGAATTTGAACTTACGCTTATGAGATGAAGGTTTGTATCGATAGAGTTAATTAACTTGGGAGATAACACTACTACGAAAGGTACTTTTTACGTTCTATTTTTAACCCAATTGACGCTCTTCTTTAGGGGGATATATGTGATGGGAGTAGAAAGTTAGGGCCTACGGAGCCTTATATTATGAAAGGCGCTATATGTATCCTACACAACCCTATATTTAACGATAGGGCGTCGTAGGTCTAAATATGTTTTTTTTTAAAAACGCTGCGCATATGAATATTTTTTTAAAATATATTCAACTGATCTTGAGTATAAAATAAGAAACAAAGTCTCGATGTAAACTCAGGTGTTCAGAATTCAAGAGTACGTTGCAGTTCTCATGACACATTCGAATTACTAGGAAATTAGGGCTACACATTGTGTAAATTCACAGATTAACACAGCTAACAAAGTTATATCCAGATCCTTCTACCACATCACAGCTGATCAAGCCTCATGTGTATCTAGAATCCCAACAACAAATCCCTCAAAAATTCAACCTTTAATCACACTAAGCGACACCAAACTCTACACGGGCCAAAATCCACAAGAAAAAGGAAAAGGGGTGAGCTTTACCTCAGATTACAAGAAAATGATAAAGGAGTAAGCCCAAAGCATCAACCTGTTATTCCACTGCAGATTAGGAAAAAGTGACAAATGACATATGAGCTTGGGTTGTGACAGGGATGGACAGGCAAGCTAGACGATGGCGAAAGGATCGATCTTGCGACTGACGAATTGGCCACTGAGCCCGTGATGAGCTAAGATGACAATGAGATTGAGCTGGAGCTGGGCCATGCGACGAAAGGAGCTAACGACTAGCTGGGCAAGCAAACAGTGTTTGGGTGACACGGGGTTGAGCGATAATGGAAGGGATGGACGGCGACGGGTCTGATCTGGCAACGGACGAGCTCACGACTAAGCTCGACAACGAGACTGGGACAACAACAGGTCGGAGCTCGCGAAGGACGAGCTGGCGACTGAGAACGTGACGGTGCTTGCTGGGTGACACGATGGAGGATGACCGGTGAGCTGAAGCTGGGCGATGACGGTGGACCGAGAAGGAACTTGGCACATTACGCGAACAGGGCCAGACTGAGCTCGATGACGAACAGGACAGGCTGAGACAGGATGACGGAGCTAGGGCCTGCTGGTGACTTGGAGCTGCACAGGTGGATGAACTTGGAGAGTACAGCAATGGAGGAGCATGTGAAAAGGACTGGGCGGTGAGGTCAGAGTGAGGATGAAGCATATATTATCTGCAGGGGTGAGGTGCTATTGGTAGGTATGAATCCTAAAGTTTAGGCGTCCTATAGATTGGGTGCCTAAATATTCCCCCTCTTTTGTATAATTTCAAAAATACCACCGCCTTCATTTTTTACTCCCTTTTTTTAAAAAAATGATGTGAATTTCAGTAGTAAAAACTATATTCTGTAGTAGTGTAAATTATAAAAAAAGACTGGTACACAAGCAGAATCCTTTTTCAAAAGTTTGTCAAGAATAATGGATTTTATTCACATAATTTTTTGTAATTATAAGACAAAACTAAAGCAACCCAAACATCATTTTTTACAAACTATGGTTTTGTTAATAGTTAAAGTGGAAACATGATAAATATTATTGTGATTGATGCAGATGTTCAACTGACTACGGCGTCCATATCAAAATTTAAGATGATAATAATGATGATGATGTAGCATCCTCTTCTAAGTTTCATTCCATAATCCTGCATCTCCATTGCTTAAAAATAGCACAGAAGCAGCATGTTTGATTTCCGTCGTTATATCTAATGTTTCACAATATTTTGAACACGATGGCTTAGCTTCCAATAGGAGAGTATATATTTTTAATGAAATAAATAATCAAATATGGTTTTTTTAATGTTTATTAATTACAACATCTATTTTAAAAATAATTGTTGTAACTCTGTTTATAGCATATATATTAGAAACGGTATATTGTAGCAATATCAAACGGCGTTTGAGTTAGAGAAATAATCAAAAGCTTATTGTTCCCCATTACCATATATACAATTATACCTTAAACCCTTTTTTCCAACAGATTGACTATCTTCCGATAAAGCAAGAAGAAACATGCGCGATAGCTCCACCTGCAACGTTTTGGAGAAATGAGCAGGTAGAGCGATTTGAAATAATTTCTGCTTAATTTTCATGTTTAGTTTTACGTTTATCCAATAATATATCGAGTTTAGTTGCATTTGTGTGGATATTATATATTGGACTTATTTGGAACAATGTTTT
>JANTPZ010121992.1:0-33611 GCA_025593235.1 Vachellia pachyceras | reverse complement strand
TAAAAAACTATAAATAATAATAAATAAATCAAAAAATAACCTACTAGATTCTAAACAACATTGACTCAATAATACACAAGTCTTAACTGAGATATTTATAAATAATACCTCTTTATTATTTATAACGAACTTGTTTTAGTTGCTAGATATATGTTATCAGCTCAGCAAAACATTAGCATCAGAATATTCTTAGAAAAGCCAGAAAATAATGAATTTAACAAGCTTAAGTTCTAAATTCTCTATGACCCAGAGGCAGATGCAGCAATCATATTTTATGAGTATAATTACAGTGCATGCATATGAAGGGATATTTAAACAAATGTTAAGTTATTAAATTATCAATATCAATATAAATTATAAATATAAAATCTATATAAATCAAACTATTCATAAATCCTGAACTGCGCAGCTCCTCTAAAGTTCGCTCAATCTTTATCCACATTTTATTGGGCCCCATACAACTCTATGATATTTTTCTACATTTTCAGCACAGTTTAAATGTTAGTAAAATAAATGCAATCTTAACAACAACTTATTATAAATACAAGGGGGAATATCCAGTTACTTTTATAATATTAGTTAAGAACATCTATTGTAATAGACTAGTTTTAGATGTGGCAATGAAATCATTATTTTTCCTAAGATTTGGTACCTTGCAACTGCAAGTGTAAGAGGATCAGAAAAACAAATAACTAATGTTTATTAAGAATCAGATTAAATTAGTAAGATCTAACTGGATTTAGTGTTGGCATGCAAGACACCAATGGATTTAGACAAAAAAGGAAATTTCTCTTTCTCCATAGTTGTAATATTAAAAGTCTATCTGATGTTTTCTAATTTTGGTCCACATCCTTTTTTTGAGTAAAAGACCACATCCTTGTTCACTAATAATTGGCAATGGGGTAGTTTCAAATTTATAGAGGCAATAACACCATCTCCACACCTATGCCCACATGGTAGATCCAAATTTATATCATACGATGCGTGCAAAGTATCTCTGAAGAAAAGTGGATATAGAAACAACCATTAATTAATATCAACTATTAATAATACATGAAGAACAATTACCTTTAGATGTCAATAAGTCATTGAACAATCTCCTCTTCTCGTTGATAATTGGCAATATTCTGGCTTCAGTTTCAAGGGCAGCTTGATCTAACATTCATATAGAGGCCGCAAAAAAATTAAAAATTTAATAACAGAAAACCAACAGTGAAATAAATACACCAGCAATAATACTATAAAACCACCACAGGCAAATCTAGGCACATTTGATTGATTTGCGCAAATGTAAGAAACTAAAAACATCTCAAACATAAATCTGCTATATTTCTTATTGTTGAACAGTCATAATGTATGTATACTATATCTCAAAGACAAATTAGTTTCTTACCCAACTTGCGAGTTTTGTCCGCAAGAACACCAAGATATCGGGTAACACGGTCAAGTTTTGCATTTGAATATTCTTGAAGTTCATTCGCCTCTTGTCTTAGCTGCAGGTAGTCTTCTCTAGCAAGCTATGCAAAATAACACATGTATTTGCTTTAACAGCTGTCTAAATTTAAGAACTGAGTGGTTCATACTTCATAAAAGATTCACTAGTACACAACATGCATTTTAAAAAAATCATGTTAAAATTACTTATAACAATGTTGAAGAAATTCAAAGAGTGAAGACATTTCACATGTCTTCATTCTCTAGTCATCTTTAACGCAGTACATGAGTACAACCCATAGAAGAGACTTCTGATAATGTACCTCTATTTTCTAATCCAAATATAGAGAATCATAACAATGACAACAATCCACACTCTATGTAAAAGATTATTTCGTCCTAATAAGCAATAATGCACCTTCATAATCTCCAAAATAGCACTTGGTTTGCTCATAGGTTGTATTTTCCTATCATCCTGATCGATTACATTGATCTAATAGCCACCCACAAGCATCTGGGTCTAAATTCTTTACATTGAAACTGTAAGACCACCCTCAATGTGTTCTTCTCATCATCACACACAGTCCTTCAAACATTCCTACCATCACAAGACACAATAGGCCACCCAGCAATGAAGTAAGGTTCAATCAATCACAATAAGGAGTTTGAACCTTAATTGATGTCAGCAATAGAATAAAGTACGCCAAATCTTCAATTAATCAAACTGATCATTTCATAAGATGTTTCAATCAACTTGACCAGGAACCCTATGGAGCTTTGGATAACATGACATATATGAATAGGCTCTAAACAGCCTCAGCATGAGTCAGATGGTCTTGCACATAGAGTATAACCTGCATCCTACGTTTCCATTTAACATAGGAAATTGCTGGTGAAATGTAAACATGAGCTTCATTAGCACTGTCACATGAACCTTAAAGTCAAAGCAACATCATGCACCTAATAGCAAAAGAAATCAATTGGTTTTCTGTAATCCCAACAAATGTTAACTGAATCTGATATCCTCGAGCAATTGCTGCCTGATAGAAGATAGCACCTAAAATTGAATCCACGTGCTCTAATAACAGTTAAAATAAGGATTCCGCGCGAATTGAAGACAACGAAAACTTTTTCTTTCAGTCTTCTGTATAGAAAAAGAGGCAAATTCCGCCCTTCTGTATCCTGCTGCTCGGTAAGCAAACTTAGAGCTTAAAACTGGAAGCGGCCACTTCCCAGAATTATGCAAAATGCTATCTCGATATAATGTTTTTTATGGAAAACCAAATATTAACCGCATCACAATGGACAGAATGAAAGGCGACTTCATGACTCAAACTAGTTCAGACTTCAGATTATACAGTCCAAATTCCACAACATTCTAGTGACATTTGCCAAAACGTGGTTAGACTCCAAAATTCCAAGACATACTTAAGGATGCTCTCGTCGTCATCATCACTGATAACCACCACTTCTCAGGAATAAATACATTGCCATGAACAAGACTAGCATAGAGTGGACGCTGAAACTCTCAGGAGAAAAAGCTGAAAACCAAAATTCATCAAGCAGATTGGAAGAGAAAGAAGAAGAAGCAGTAGCAAAGATGGAATGAAAACCATTACCTTAACCTTGTCCCCCAATCGGTGAAGCTTGGAGGCCATGGAGTGTTTAGGCATCTCTGAATGCGGCAGAACCGAGGAGGTGGAGATGGAATACCTCCTTCCCACTGGTGCAACGGGCTTCTGATCTTGTTGCTCAAATGAAGACGAGGAAGACGAAGTCGGAGACTTCCATGGGTCGAACCCACTCACCTCCCAATCCCATTTGTTCCTCTGTTCCGCCATTGTTTTGCTGCAAAGACCTCAATCTGCTCCCGGATTTCCTCAAGATTTGAGACTTGAATGCAAGCAAGAAGAACATCAAATTTCGCCCCCAGAAAAAAAAAAAGCTATAACATCTTGCAAATTCAAATGAAGAAGGAGAACAGCAGTCTCAATTGGAGAGCTTTATTTTTGCCATAATTGTTATCACTGGACTAGAACAGTGATGTCCTTCACCGTTTTGCGCCATAAATGTTTGACAAATTTTTACACGTATTTGACTATTTAAAAAACTGATCAGTAAAAATATACTGTAATTCGTATAATTAAATCATTCAAATTATTTAATTAATTATTAACCATTGATTAATACATTAATTATTAACTAAGAGGGCTCTTCAGATTTTACATACAAAGCCAAGCACATTTAGATTTGATTAAATATAATAAATATGGTATTTTATTAAAACAAAATACAACTATGATAGAGTAATATAACTGGTTAATTCATTATTTGGACCTGCGAATGGAAATGTTCCATCCCCGTTAGGTTCGTGTCCAAACTTATACGGTGTCGTTTTTAAATACGGCATCCTTGGGCCTCTGTGGGTCACAAATTATTGTGCGCTTCTTATTCGTTAACATTTCGCCCTCGGGTGTTGGTTTTGGGTTGGAGTTAAAGTACAGAGATAAGGCACAAAGGAACCAAGCCAGCGTGTGGCCTGGAGAGTTCCTTGCTTTCTTCAGCTCCACGTTCAATTTTGCTCCGAATCGTATCAAAGCATATTTGCATTTTCGTTAGAAAAATACTTTTGTACAAATTGAGATAAGACTCTTTTTACATATTTGTATCGTAATCCGTATATCAAGTTGAAAAAAATAGCTTCTATCATTAATCCAAATAACACTTATACAATGCAATAAAAGATACTACTACTGTCAACAGATGTTGTGTGTCATAGAAAGAACTAGTCTCTGTGATCAAATGAGTTTTGAATACTCACATACAGATGTAGTACCCAACAATACCTAAAAAATGTTTAAATCAATGCCTATCTTTAATAATAAGGAAAAGATATTACTGTTTGGTAAACTATGTGAAAGCTATGTGAAAAAGATATATGTCCAAATTTAATATCACATAGCCCCTTAGGGAAACCTGCACCCAAGCGACTGTTACGTTTGGAATCATGTGCTGGAAACTCTGAGATGTGAGAAATCGACAGTTGTTTAAATGCATATTTGGGGAAATCTTTCCTCTAACCGTACACGTAAATTAAAATAAAAGATATCTCTAAATTTGTAAAAAATCTCGAAATCTCCTATGTCATAAAGCGGCATCCTATATGATTGAAGTTATCGCTCTGGGTCACCACTCACCACACTCTGCTGGCTACATATCTTTTAGCAAAACTGAATCCACCGTGAGATGTTTAATTTCTTTTACTGTATCGTTCTTACGACTCATCCCATGTAGTAACCAGTTTAAGCTGCTTGTCTTGCAATTTTGATTATTAATAAATTCCTTTCCTCTCAAGGTAAAAAAACCAGAGAGAGACGTGTTGATTAAACCATAGATGGGGGAGATTCTCGAGTGGGGGATTCCCAACCTTTTTTTAATCCCATTTTCTTCAATTTCACGTTTAGTGATTAAGATGCTCGTATTATTAAACTCCATTATTATTGTAGCTTTGGTATTGATGCGAGACATCTAGTACTGGTAAAACGGGCTCAGCCCGTGGGTTGAGCCCGCCAACCCGCGGGCTGAAGCATTTAGGCGGTCCAGCCCGTCAAAAAACGTCGCGGGTTAAGGCGGGCTGGCCCGTCAACCCACGGGCCAGCCCGTTTTTTAATTTTTTTTATTTTTTAAAAAATAAAACTTTTATATTTTTTAGTAGGAAGAAGATAAGGTTTCAGTAGCTTCAAATATTATTTTAAACCTTATTATTTCATCTTAAATACATATTTACTTTGGAGATTGTTGATTATGTATTATTTTTTTGTATTTTTAAACATTGTTGATTATATTTTTTAGAGATGTATTATATTTTTCTTCCGAAAAATCAAATGGGCTTGATAAATTTTATGTAAAAAAGTTTTTATTTTTTTAAAAAATCAAAAAAAAATTTTTTAAAAAAAAGAAAAAAAGTGGCATCGGGCCCAAGCTTCCAATTTGGCAACCCGTGAGATGTCGGGCTGTGCAACCCATGGGTTGAAACGCGGGCCAGCCCGTTTCCCAGCTCTAGAGACATCAGAGGTGCAATTGCCGATTTTTGTTTCTTTGCATTTGCATAGTTTGGTGTGTAATCAGTGTGAGTAAAAAAAATTTCTCAAGGGTACATACAAGTTAAAATAAAAATATATTGAAACCCATAAAAATATATCAGAATCGGTAAAATTATCTTGATATTCATAAAATTATTTTTAAATCTATAAAATCATTTCGAAATCCATAAACTTCTTTCTTCCAACGAATTTCCATACACACACTGTGTTTGTTTGGGAACTCATTTTCCCCAACGGTGCACGTAAGCGAAGACAAAACCATCTCGAATCTGTAAAAATTATCTCAAAATCTATAAAATCACCTCAAAAATCATAACTCCTTTCTCCTAACGAATTTCTCGAACACACAGTTACATGGGTTACTGGATAACCAGTGGCAAAGCCGGCCAGCTAACTTGCCCAACTTTGATCGACAAATACCTGTAGCAGCTAATTTGCCCAGCTTTGGTCCACGAGCACCCATGCAACACACGGTAAATTAATTTTTTGTCCTTATACTTTTTTTAATTTAGATTTTGATCACTAGAATTTTAAAATTTTGTTATATTTGGGTTTTGGTCATTATTATATTTGATTATAAGTCACAAACCGAAATAAAATCACTGCAGGACAGGAGGGGAAAAGGAAGGAGGAGGAAAAGAAGGGCCGTCCTATGCGGGAAGCGAGGGAGGAAAAGGATGGCCTCGTGTCGAAGGGTAACCAGAAAGGCTGTCATCGCCATGAGGAAGCGCGAAAGCAAAGCAGAGTCACTCACTTGATTGGCCTCGTCGCTGCCAAACGTGCCAATCCAATCCCTTTATATTTGCTTATTACCCCCAACACCGTCAAATCCGATCTGACCTCTCGGCTTTTTATTTAACCTCAACTGGGTGTTCACTGTTCTCTCCCACACCCAACTTCACTTCCCTTCCCTTCTGGGTATTCTTCCTTAGTTGTGCACAGAACCAAAGTCGCAGTCTCCGTCCTATATATCAAATCAAGTACGGTCTACGTTAAATCAATAGCAAGGCTGAACAAAAAAGAAAAAGTCTAACTTCACGTTTGGATTAACAACGTAACCATGTTTGGTTTCTAGAATAAAATTTAAACCTAAAAATTTGTTATTTTACATGCTTGATGTTTGGTAATTCTTTATTTTAAAATACATTTATTCTGAATTCAACGTTAACATACCAAAATGTATCCCAAACGGGATCAATATCCTCCTATATTCTAATGCTCCTAAATGGGAACAATATCCATTATAAATTTTTTTTAAAATACATTCTAAACAAATATTTTTCTAATGGGAATAATATCCTACTATATTCTAACGCTCCCATGGGACAATCATGATTCATTTCGAGTTGACTTTATGGATTCTGAATTAAAATTTAGATTGTGAAAAGTAATTGTGTTTAGAAAGTTATTAACTTTTATGAAGCTCAAGTCAAAAAGTGAGTAAGAAAGGGAAAGATGAAGAAAAAAAAAGAGGAACGAACAAATTTATTAGGAAAGAGAGTGTGATTGGATAGAAAAATATTTTTTTCAAAACATAAATTTTATAAACGAAGGGTGTGGCAAACGAGGAGGTAAACGAGCCTTGAATTGGTTAGTGGTTAAAATCTAAAATTGAATATTTTTAATTTTTTTTTTACAAATGAAGGGTGTGGCAAATCCTCCAAGAACAAGGATGACAACTACGATATACTTTATATTTAATTAAACAGTAATAAAAGTGATTTTATATAAAAAAAGAAAACATATTTAGATAGATATTTGAGAAATAAGTTTGGATAGAAAATAAATTAAAAAGCATAAATCTTATTAAATAATATACACATTCATTATATTCATATATTGCAATTATTTTCAAACAAAACAAACTGATAAAAATGGTTATGCATATACATATATATTGTATTTATTTAATAGTACATGTAAGTATTTCAAAATATTTATTATAACTAAGTAGTTTATCCAAATTTTTATAATCTCTTCAAAAAGTCATGTGGATCTTATATTAAGGACAATATATAATAATTCATATAGATTATGATAAATTTAAAACATAAATAAAATTAGATACCTTAGATTGCATCTCATCTTCTTTTTTTTCTTTATACTCTCGTTTTCTTTTTTCCCCTTACCACAACGTTGGAAGGAGATAAGATAATTAGTGTGTTTGGGAATTCTGTTGGGAGAAATGAGTTTACGAATTTCTAGACGATTTTACAAATTTCAAGATAGTTTTTATGTATTTTGAGATGGGTTTTACGAATTTTAAAATGACTTTATCTCGATTTGCATGTACAGTTGGGGAACGAAATTCCCAAACAAACACAGCTTCTACTTTTGTGTAGCTTTTGGCCAAAAATGCGTTCTCACATAGCACTCCTTGCCGTGTTTTACGAGCTTATGAGCTTATTCACACAAACCGAGACAAATACGTGGAGGAGATTATCTCGTTTTACGGAAAACACTGTTGAACATGATTTTAGGGTGTTTGAACGCTTTGCCAAACACCCCGTCAAGAAGCTGCACAAAAACTTGCTCCAACCTGTAAATATACTTCTCTATATTTAGAGTTTGTGCACTCTTCTCTGCAAAGATAAATATTGTCATTTTAGAAACACGGTAGAGAAATACTTTTACGCAAGCCGAAGTAAATGTGTGGATGAGATTATCTCGTTTTGCATAAAAACACTGTTGTGCTTTGAAGGAGTAAATAAAATTTTTTAAACAAACACACTATAAGTCCATTTGGAAATGCAGTATAAAAGTACTTTTACACAAATCGAGATAAATATATGGAGGAGATTGTCTCATTTTACAAAAAACACTGTTGAACATATGTTTGACTTTTAAAAACGTTGTTGTAAACCAACCCTATTTTAACCAATAACTTATCGGTCTATTAGGAGCAATGTTAACTATTAAATACTGGGGATGTTTGGGAAAGCTTCTTAACACCCAAAAACACGTTTAACAGTGTTTTTCGTAAAATAAGATAATCTTCTTTATATATTTACTTCGTAAATGGTAAAAGTACTTCTTCACCGTTTTATCAAATGAACTCACCGTACCTTTCACAACCATTGTCAAACACTCCTCCCCGACGGATTCCCATATAAGTGACTTGCCTTTTCCATGACATCAAATCCTTGGTTAGTGTTTAAAATTTCACTTAATACAATTCAATTTTCAAATTTTCAAGTTTATTATTTTTACTTTATTAATTTATATATCTTACAAAACTTTTATTAGTTGGAAAGGTATGATGTGTTTTCACACACGAGCTGTAGGCGTTGGTATTCAAGCTCATGTTCTCATCAAGAAACACCCCCCAATAAAAGTTTCAAACCGGAATTTTAACTGATTTTTCCTTTTAACTTGTTCAAGGCTCAATATTTGAAATAGAAATATTTTTCAAAAAATATAGGAATGAGTGAATTAAATAGTTAAAATTAAAAAGTCAAACTTACGGGATGAAATTATAATTAGGTTAAATCCGCATAAAGAAAGACTGTACTCCGCTAAAAAATTTAGCCACTAAATTTTGTGATGTACATTTTTGAGCCGTTTTTTCATAAATAAATTATAAATTTTGTCCGCCAAACCCTTAAGGGGTGTTTGTTATTTGTTAAATTTTAAAAATAATTTTATAAAAATTGAGATAAAATTTCTTTTAATATATTTATTTCACAACTTGTATATTATAACTCCTAAAAAACCTCGAACCAAAAGCCCCTAATTCTAGTTGTGTTTTCACCGCTTATCAGCGCATGGGACTTCCTCATCTTGTTTGTTTGTTGGAGCGTTTGGAAAAGTTAAACGTACGTTTAATAGTATTTTTTCGTAAAAGAGATAATCTTCTTAACATATTTATCTCGACTTACGTAAAAATACTTATCTACCGTGTTTCAAACGGGCACAGTATTTATTATATTTTTCCTGTTTTTCTTTTTATGTAGATAAAGGAGTAAAGGACGGTACTTGCATGTTTGGAAGCTATTTTATATATTTCAAAGTAAAGTCTATATTTTAAAGAATAGATTTTGAAAAATAGCTTTTACAGATTTGGAGATAAAACTTAGATTTTGAAAAGTGATTTATATTTGGGAAGTTATTAGCTTTTACGAATTTCGAGACAAAAAAGTGGGTAGGAAAGATGAAAGAAAAAGAATGAAAAGTATGAGAGAGGAAATATAAGAAAGAGAAAGTAGGAAAGAGAAAAGAGAAAGATGGGAAAAAGTAGGAAAGATGAAAGGGAAAGAAGGAAAAAAAGTAGGAAAGATAAAAGAGAAAGAAAGAAAGAAGTAGGAAAGATGAAAGAAGAAAAAGTAGGAAAGAGAAAACTTAGATTTCAAACCAATTTTTTTAATTAAAATAATTTTTTTAAAAAAATTTATATTTAAATAAAAACTAAATTTTGAGTTAAAATCTAAACTTTAAAATTAAACAAAAAAAAGTGATGGCAAATAAGTCTAAAAGGCCTTTTCCTTTGTACACAGGCTTCCATTGGCCACCTTCTGTTACACAGCGCAACTTCTCTCTTGCAAAGCCAAAGCTCCCAGCCTCCCACTACCCCAACCCAAGGAAATTTACTGCAATTCGCCACCATAATCCAGTGATCTTTCTCCTCGCCTAAATGCTCAAAATGCAGACATTTTCTTCGCCTTTTAGTCTTTTACTGCATCTGAAAATTTTCCCGTTGTTCAAGAAATCTGTAGCTGTCTCTGCTTGAATCTGAATCTATAACGAGGCCACTTTTTCAGCGACTAGGTTTACTTGATGAGATTCTAGCCTAAATTTAGCTTAATGCCTGCACATCTTTACCATAACAAGTCCTCTCGTGTCATGCGCCTTTTGCTTTTGCTCAAAATACACCACAAGTTCCATCAATAGTCATCCAAACCTCTCTTCGCTTCACTCACTCTTTTGCTTTCTTTGTCTTTTCAGGTGACCTCCTTTAATTGAATGCTGGTTCATTCTTTGTCAAAACTCAGCAAATGCTTTTTTTTTGTTTTATCCTAATCGGACTGAGATTCGAATTCTTATACTAAAATCTTGAAGTGCCTCCCGTACGTACTAAGAATGTTGGTGTTCTGTGTTTTCATTTTTCGGGCAAGGTGAAGAGGAATAATATGGTGAGGGAAAAAGTTCAGATTAAGAAGATCGACAACGCCACGGCGAGGCAGGTGACATTCTCGAAGCGACGCAGAGGACTGTTTAAGAAAGCTGAAGAGCTTGCAGTTCTCTGCGATGCAGATGTTGCTCTCGTGATCTTCTCCTCTATCGGCAAGCTCTTTCACTACTCTAGTTCAAGGTTTCTCTCTCTTCATCATATATACTCCTTACTGGCAAAATTATCACTGAACCAAGGGTTTCTTAAGCTGACAGAAAAGCGTTTTAATGCAATGTAAATATCCGAAGAGTCATAATCATAACTCAAATAGTGAATGAGAACGGATCCACTATTCTCTACTTTTCCGTTTGGCAACCAGATCAGGAAGATATTGATCTTGGCTGCGTTTTTTTTTTTTTTGACCTGAATCTTGGCTGCGTTTTTTAAGCTTCGATTTATATTTACTTTTCGTGGTGTACGCATGAAGGAAGGAGTAGAAAATATGTCATCATGAGAAAATATATTTACATCCATGAGAAAATCTTACTGATTTGCTACTAGCTTGTGGTCAATATCACACAATGATTTTGTTGGCAAAAAAAGATCTTTTTTTGTTGGCCAAATTATGATTTATTTTTTATAGTTTATTAGCTAGCTAGCAATATGCACGGTGAAGTGAAAGATTTTTTTCGTTTTTTTGTAGAAATTTTTTCGTTTTTAAAAAAGACCCAAGCACATGCTTCCGAAAAAAGAACATATATTACAATCTATTTAAAGTAGTCGAAGGCTTTAATTTTAAATATTGATAGACGATGGATATATTAGTGACAATTATTCAAGTATGAGTATTGAATGCTTAGGTGTTATTTATAAATTTTGTCCGCTAGTTTGTGCTTGTTTTGGAACTCCGTTGGGAAAATGGATTTTACAGATTTTGAGGCATTTTGAGAATTTCGAGATGGTTTTACGGATTTCAAGGTGGTTTTTATGAATTTCGAGATGGTTTTGTCTTGACTTACGTGCACCGTTTGGGAAAATGGCTTCTCAAACAGGCACTTTGACGTTTTCTAGGAGCTTATTAATTAATATTATTTCTATTTTCAATATGAAATCGATTAATTATGGTAATAATTTCTAAATTCCAATAAAAATGTTTTCATTCAATCTTGAATGTGCACGCTTCATCGCGGCTGTAACTGAATTTATTGATCAGGGACAAAACCAGGCTCTTAAAGCCTACCCGTTTCTAATCTTTTACGCTATAAGAAGTCCTCTAACATGCATAGATAGGTCAATTTCATCTATGAACTTGGATGGAACTTTTGGCTAGGAAAATTCCATATGGTGACTTATCGTAGCATCTGCAAATTTTTCAGTAATCTTTCAAGGTTCATTGATTGTCTTTTTGTGATTCATTCTTAATCTTTTAATGCTTTTGCTTTCTGAAGCTTGAAGGAAATATTAGAAAAGCGTCATTTGCACTCAAAAAACCTGTCGAAGCTGAACCAGCCGTCTCTTGAGTTGCAGGTCAGTGATTACTGTTTTATAAGTATCTTGAGTCTGAATTTGTCATGGGAAAACTTGGGGGCGAAGTTGATTAAAATTAAAGAATCTGTATAATTTACTTTAGCTAGTTGAGGACAGCAACTACTCGAGTTTGAGCAAGGAGATTACCGAGAAGAGACGTCAACTAAGGTATCATTCCCTCAATTCTGTGAACGATTTTTTTGTCATGAAGCATGATTGTCGAAACTAAAAATGCAAATATTTTTCTGATAAAAAACATTGTATATAGGCGGATGAGAGGAGAGGATCTTCAAGGTTTGGATATTGAAGAATTACAGCAACTTGAGACGGCTCTTGAAGCTGGGCTGAGCCGGGTAACTGAAACGAAGGTCTGTTTACTTTATATAATACTGTTCACCATAATCATGGGCTTCATGCTGTCTTTGGCATCCTGTAATAAAAATCGTAATGTTTAATTTCAGTCACAGATGATGATGGATGAGATCAGCGATCTCGAAAGAAAGGTTAGAGACTGCTAGAACTTGGGGGCTTTTTTAGTTCTTATACGTCTCTTATTCACTTAACTTTTTCCTGTCAACTAAATTCTTGCTGAACCAACAGGGAATGCAATTGATGGAAGAGAACGAGCGTTTAAGACGCCAAGTAGGAACTTCTGTTTTCTTCAGTTTGTATGCCTATCATCTATTTGCTGCAATGCAATTGCTAATAGAAAATCCTTGTCTATATTTTTGGGACTGAAGGTGACGGAAATGCCAAGCGGGGAATGTGGTGTTGAGGAAGGTCAGTCATCCGAGTCTGTCGGTAACATTTGCAGCGACACCGGGCATCCTCAAGATTACGATGCCAACTCAGACACGTCCCTCAGATTGGGGTGGGTTTAATCGGTTATGTAGTTAAACCATTAAATTACCATTCTGCATTCTGGGGAGCAGTTTAGTAGTCAGGCATACATGTATATACTCAAATCTGAGATAATTAACCATCTTTTTCTTGAATTGAATTGTGGATCTTCTTTTACTTGCAGGCTACCATATTCTGGCTGAAGGAAATTTCCAGGGTTGGTAAGCGTAGAGAAACGAAAACCATGCTAAATGTAATGGCCCGTAGCTATCTATGTATGTGTAGGTGTGTCAGGAACACGATGTCATGGAGTAAAAGGAAGGATACAGTTCCATTCCTTGATTAAATTGCATTTGAACCTGTGCTACTCTGCTAACCTGCAATATGCATGATAAGTCAAAAGTGTTTTGGATTGAACTAGATGTCTGGTAGTATTAGGACCATCTTTTCTTACAAGCTATGAGTTAGACTGGATTAATTTATTATCTAAAGACATGATGACTAGTCAATAAAATTACACTAAATAGAGGAATATATGGAAATAAGAAATTGAAAATAAAGAAAAGGGGTAGACCTTTCTGGTCAATAAAAGTAGTAATTACTTGCCCATGCATGGCTTCATTTTCCTCAATCTCCTACCTCTTTGGAGGAGCTAAATAAAGATTCAATAATAAATATGAAGGAAAGAAAAGAGCTTGGTAATAATATCAAAGCATATTAAGGTGGTTTACACTAAAATTTATATGATGATAGAAGCTAAAATATACATTTTAGTCATTTAAATTAAGTTTTAATTTAGACACTTAAATTTAAAAAGTGCACTTTTAGTCATAATTCAATTAACATTCTATAATTAAATGATATTAAAATATACTTAAATATTAATTATTTAATATATTTATTTTATATTTTAAAATTCAACCATATTTTATCAGTATTTAACAGTATTAATTAAATTTGTTGAGTCACAACTTTTTGTTAAGTAAAACCAACGACGGTAAAAAATGACTAAATGCACATTTTACATTTAAGAGATTAAATTAAAACTTATAAAAAATGCACATTTTACATTTAAAAAATCAAATTAAAATTTGAAGTAAAATTAAATGACAAGATGTTTATTTTAATTTTAACGCGAGTGAAAGCTTGAGCATCATAACGAATTAAAGATGTAATAAGTTGTAGATTTTTCAGGAAGATTTAGTCACGGATATCAAATAAGCAAAATATTTAAGGAATGATCCCATGGAGAAAAATATTTAATAAGAGGTCCCATTAACAACATAAGGTCCTTGTATTGACAACACCATGTGCTGTGTTGTCAACACCTCATGTTGTCAATGAGACCTCTCATTAAATATTTTTCTCCATGGGATCATTCCTTAAATATTTTGCTTATTTGGGACCTGATGCTAAATATCCTATTTTTTATTTGCACACATAATGTAATGATTTAAAAATCTTTCTTCAATTCTCTGCATATGACTATTCCTTATGGTAAATCCTTTTTCGGGGCTAAACAGTTCAACGTTTTTTTTTTGCTTCCATTGGTTCCCTCACTTGGGCTAAACAGTTCAACGTTAAATCCGTATCTGTGTGCGCGCTCGAGACTTTTTTGTTTTTTTGTTTGTTTTCTGACTTTAGGCTCTTTCGGATCTCATTCCCTGAAAATTTTTATCTATAAGCTTAAATTTTAAATTGGGTAATTAAATAATAAACAAAACAAATAACATGGGAGGTATCTATATAAGTGTCAAAGTTTAAGAGGTTTATAATACAGTGTTAAAGATGAGGGTGATTATTTGTATATGCCATAAAGTTTAAAGAGATATATATGATTAACAAATAATATAGGTTTTATTTACTTAAGAAATAATATAGGTTTTTTTATCAATTGAGGAGAAGATAAGATTAAATCTCCTAATATACTTTAAAAAAAATAATACTAATAGGTGTTTTGTAAGCCGGACTAACAATTGCCCAACAAAATTCCAATGAATTTCTAATTTATATAGAGCAAAATAATAATGGAAGTTCACACGCGCGGAGGGTCGTTAACAACACGAGGTTATCGGTAAAATCGAATCTCGCGGAACCCTGTCACGACACACGTTACCTACACTCCCAATATGAAAGGCGTGACTCTTCCTTTCTCTTCCATTTCTCACTCCCTCTCTCGCACTTCCTCTCTATCGTCTCTCCTGTTTCTGCGATATCTATCTCCGCCATGGATGAAAAGTATGATGTTATAGTTCTCGGAACCGGACTCAAAGAATGCATCCTCAGTGGTCTCCTCTCTGTTGATGGACTCAAGGTACTCTTCTCAATTCCTCACCAAAGTTTATTTTCTTTTTTCATAAGAACAAAATGAGCTCCTCTCATTCCGTCAATTTGATTTACTGCTTGATCTCATTTCTTCCTCGGAATATTATTTACCGGAAACATCACATCTGGATTACAAAAGGACAAAACAAAATGTTATCTGATTTGTTAGAAATGCTTTTGTAAACTTTCTATCATCTTGGAGCTTTTAAATGATGGATCGGTGTGGTTTTCGTCATCACAACTACCTGAAACTTTAGAGCATGGACTTATTGGTTCCGACTGTCTCAACTTGGATCAGGTACTGCATATGGACAGAAACGACTATTATGGAGGAGAATCCACATCACTTAATCTTAAACAGGTAACCGATTACTATTCATCTGAACCGGTTTCTCTTTTTAGGATTTATATGATCAATGCCATGAACTTCCTTTTTTACGTAGCTTTGGAAGCGATTCAGGGGCAATGACAATCCTCCAGAGAATTTAGGCTCAAGCAAAGACTACAATGTTGATATGGTGCCAAAGGTATGCATACTAGTAGTGTGTATTTGGGAATCCGTTGGAAGAATGATTTCACATAAGCCGAGGTCAGTATTGAGAGGAGTTTTGTCTCGACTTACGCGAACATGATTACAATGTGATTACAAACATGCACCATTGTGATCAGATAAAATTCCAAACATTTTCTTAAAACGCTATTTGCATCATTGTGATCGATAACTGTTGTAAGAGTAGAGTAGATGAAACATTCCTTTTTTGTCATTTATATCGAGTGCTATCTTACACTTCTTTGGCTACTTCTTGCCTTTTGCTTGCTCGAATAATATGTTTTTTTGCTTTTGATATTTGATGACAAACTTATTAAGAGAAACTCAAATGACGTTTGAGTCGGTACGTGGAAAGTGGAAGTATTATGATGTGACTGGATCATGCGATCCTGTATAATTAGGCATTTGATTATTTTGGCTTTTTACACTATAATAAAAAAACTGCTGAACTCTCTATATTGGTGTTGTTTGAAAGTTTAGTAGTCTATAATTTGACCTGCTGACAAAATTTTGATTGACATCTAGTTTTGGCCAAATTTATCGAAGGCAAGAACTGGTTTAGATTACAAAAAGAGCATGACCAATCTAATGCTAGACATTGTCCTATACTGATTAGTGCTTATCACCACTATTTTAATAATGTCTCAACAGTTCATGATGGCCAATGGAACTTTGGTTCGTGTCCTCATCCATACTAGCGTTACAAAATATCTGAATTTCAAGGTTGTAGATGGCAGTTACGTGTACAATAAAAAGAAGGTATGAGATTCTGACGTTAGCTAAAATTTTCTCAAAGCCTAGTTATTTATTTTCTGAATAAAAGGTAAACTGATGACTTGGATTATATTCCTCAGATTCATAAAGCACCAGCCAATGATGTGGAGGCTTTAAAATCTCCCCTCATGGGATTGTTTCAGAAGCGGCGTGCTAGAAAGTTTTTCATTTATGTACAAGACTTTGATGAAAATGATCCGAAATCTAAAGAAGGACTGGACCTTAACACAGTTACAGCAAAAGACCTCATTTCGTACTATATCTTTGTCATTTACTCTTGAGTGCGTGTGTCTGTGTGTGATTAATTTCAGCACTTTTTCTTGCAAATTAGATTGCAATTCAAGCCGAAAGTGAGATTTCTAGTGACAGTGGACTTCTGCATAATTTTTTACAATAAATTATTGAAACATTCTTCTTCTTTTTCTTGAAATTTTACAAACCTTAGTCTAGTTTAATTTATTCATTTTACTAAGATATCTTTCCTAAGAAATATGTAGAATGGTTAAACTATAGTTATTTAGAGTAGGCAAATGTATATTCTATCACAATGATTATGCGCGATGTAAAATAACCCAAAGTTTGCTTCTAAATAGGAAATACGGGCTAGATAACAACACAATCGACTTCATTGGCCATGCTCTGGCGCTCTATTTGGATGATGCTTACTTGAACCAGCCCGCAATAGACTTTGTGAAAAGAATAAAGGTGTTTAGTTCTTCTAATGAATTTGCCCTTTTGATTTCAGTGCGTTACATGGGGATTTATAATTTGTTGACAGAGATTCAGTCTGTTGGTTAGTGAGGGGACTATTATTATTATTATTATTATAAATAGCCCAATGGCCGATATGTGGATGTAACAGGGATATAATGGATTGAATACTTACTTTTGTACGTATAACTGTATCAATGCTGGTGTTTGGGAGGTCGTTTCCTATTTCCTACTTCCTACTGTGTCCTTTAACCAGCATCTTGCTTTGACTTCCAGTCAATTTTGCTTCTAAAAATAGAATATGCTACAATAATTTTGGCATAGCCTGTCAGTTAAGCGTTTCTTAGGATTACGTTTAGTGCAATACTGGAACACTTTCTTATGAAGCCTTCTACCATTTTTTTGGGTTTGGGGGGGGGTTATAGACAATAAAATTAGAATGGTAACAAGTCAGGTTTTTATCATGGAATCATGGGGGTGGGAGAAGCTATGAAGCACAACAAAAAAACCTATAATTTTGTTTCAGATTCCATGTGCTTGTTCACAGTAATAATTATGAAAGTCTAATTTATTTTAATTATGGTTTTGCAAAAGCTGTATGCAGAGTCCTTAGCACGATTTCGGGGTGGATCCCCCTATATATATCCCCTATATGGTCTGGGAGAGCTCCCTCAGGTTTGTAATACACACTACAGCTGGTAAAGAGCGTGCCCTTGGAATTTCTTTATCACTATGGCTATTGTAATTATTGGCAGGGATTTGCCCGTTTGAGTGCTGTTTATGGTGGTACCTACATGCTCAACAAACCAGAATGCAAGGTATGTAAGTGCTTGTAACTCGAAGGTCGTGAAAAATATGAATTCCTTATAGGATTCTCCTGGATAATCAGAGCTTGATGCAGGACGTTTGATGTTTACGAATGACAGGTTGAGTTTGATGAAAGTGGAAAGGTTGTAGGTGTGACCTCAGAAGGAGAAACAGCTAAATGCAAGAAACTCGTTTGTGATCCTTCATACTTACCTGACAAGGTACACAAATTATAACTGCCAAGTACCAACTAATGTGATGATCATTTTGAGTTTTTTTTTCTCCTTTTTTATTTGATAAATGAAGCTATCTGTTTATCAATAGGTGAAGAAGGTCGGGAAAGTGGCCCGTGCTATATGCATTATGAGCCATTCAATCCCAAATACTAATGACTCTTCGTCAGTCCAGGTTATTCTGCCTCAGAAACAGCTTGACCGTAAATCTGACATGTACGTTCATCAAGTTCTTATGAATAGTGTGCTAAGCATGTTATGAATGCAAGTAATGAGAAACAATTTTAAAGAAAAACGAAAGTTTTTTTACAAATACAAAAACAAGTTGAAAGAACGAGAGAATGAAAATAAAATAAATAACGGAATAAAAAAATTTTATCTAGCACTTTCAGTTTTTTAGTCTTTCAGTGTAAATATGTAAGCATAAGTTTTTATTTCTTATAATTTTCTTATCTTAAGTAAGATATAGTGTTTAAAGTGTATTGTCTTATAGTGTTTAAAGTGTATTGTCTTTAAATTTATCATTTGATCATACGAGTAAAGTACATAAGGAGAGAGTTGTTCCCACGGCCCTTGATCTGAATGACTTAGAAATATTCTGCTCAACGGGATGTCGTGTTATTTTCTGTTAATGATTGCTTCAGGTATCTTTTCTGCTGCTCCTACTCTCACAATGTAGCTCCAAAAGGAAAATACATCGCTTTTGTTACCACGGAAGCAGAGACCGATGACCCTGAAGCGGAATTGAAGCCGGGCATAGAACTTCTTGGGCCCACAGATGAAATATTTTTTCACACTTACGATAGATATGAACCAGCCAATCAAAGTGCTGACGACAACTGCTTCATATCCACCGTAAGTTTAATTTAATGGGAAGTTTTATAACCATCTGATCTGATTAGTTTGTGCAATTGGTGTCATTTGCTTAATGTTTGATACATGAGAGAGCGTACGTTCTTTGTTTTTTTTTTTGGACAATAGAGAGCGTACATTCAGTATTCCATATCCATCTCGTCTCAAAGGGATAATGTTATGACATTGTTAACTTCGCTTTTACTTTCATCTTTAACTACTCGTTTATACAAGCTTTTCTTACGAAAAGAGTTTTATCTGAAGCAGGTTCTTTTTTGAAAAAAAATAATTGCAATCATAATTACTATAATTTACAGAGCTATGACGCGACGACCCATTTCGAAACCACGGTGAGAGATGTGATTGCTATGTACAACAAGATAACTGGAAAGGTAATAAGTTCTATCATTCTCTGCTTACCATGTGCACAAATGGTTGCCGACCATTCATTCTCTCGTTCATTTATTATTATGTTCTTTTTTTCCTAGAATTAAATGGAAGTATTGTTGTATTTTCTGGGCTTTCTGTCATGTATCAAGCTGTTTATTTTAGAGTCCTGTCAAATCTATAGGCATTGAAGTAGTATCTGTCAAATCTATGTTCCTCCTAAGGAGAATATTGGCGCCTTGATCTTTTATTCTGTCATCTTCTAGACATGAATGAGGATCTTGATTGATCATTTTGTTGTATGCAAAGAAATGCCTTTAAGATTTGATAAGCTTTAAAGCATCAGGCTGCTTTTGTTTCAAGGTTTTGGGCCATCAGGGTCTCCTTTCAGTTTCTCTTTTGAATTTCGACATGGATGAAGGATGCCACCAAAGTATTTAAATTAATTCGTTATTTTCAATGATTCCTAATCTCAGGAGTTGGACCTGTCTGTTGATCTGAGTGCTGCCAGTGCTGCCGAAGAATAAAATTTTGGTATCTTAGTGGTTAAATTCTGTATCAATACCATTGCGCCAAGGATTGTTATTGTGCTTGCTTATATGTCTTCTTACGAACCCGCAGGCTGAGATTGACTTTTGTCCTTAAAGTTTGTGCCCTCTACTTTATCCAAAAAGCAGAGAAAATTCTTCTTCCAATGCCTTTTGTTTGTTCCTATTAATGTGACCCTTATGCTTTACCTCTTGAACATTGAAAATGAAGTAGCGAGTTTCTTTCTTAAAAATAAGGTCTTGTATGTCTTATGATTTTTTATATAAATAAGGTAACTTTATTATATAAGTTCTATATTTTATATTAATGTGAGCAAATTAGTGGTAAGATAAATACTAAATAAAAATAAGTTAAAATACACTATTTCCAATCATTAATATAAGAGTTAATTGATTTTTTATGTGATTAAAAAATATAAATTAATTAATTATAACATACAATATGAAATTCTTACATTGATCATTAAATTATATATTAGTTTATAATTTAGACATATTAATTTAAAGAAAAATGATAAATATATCAGATAAATATCTTAATTAATCTCTTAAAAAAGTCAATTAGCTTTTATATTGAAGATATGAGTTAGTAGTATTTGGCTTCCTTAATAACTCGAAGAAAAGGTAAATTGATTCTTATATAAAAATAAAAGGTGAATATTAGATAAATATGCCAACTTCATACCAAGAATACAGGTTCCCAGTACTCCAATGGCTGCGTACAAGTAATCAAATGAGACGTTCCATTTGTTTGGCATCCTTATGCTGCACTTCCCTGTTTCCTGTATAATGTTCCACATCCTTTACTTGCAATTTCTGTCTCCTACAAGATTGTAAATTTGGCTCTCAACTCTTAAAATTAATCGTTATCTTAATAAAAGGCAAGGCACTACACATTAGACCTACTTCACTGGTGACGCCTGTAATAAACATGACAAAGAAGGTACTATATCTGCAAGGCAAAAAATTATATTCAATACTACAGCAACATAGGGATTAATCTACTGCAAAATTCAAACCTCATACCTTAGCCATAGAAGCCATGAAGGCACGAAACCGAAAGCCTCTTTCATGCCATAGAAAGCATAACGAATGGCCTACTTGTTTAGCAGATAAAAGAAGACCAACCAATATTACTGATCATAGATAATAGTTCTCTCATCTTCTCAATCCAAGGGATTAGGCTACTAGAAGAAAGTTAACTATTTCAGGGGAAGATGGAGTGAGTTCAAACTTGTATACTCTTTCTAACCATAAAGTCCTTAAATTGACATGTTTCATGTAATCTCGACGAGTTTGGTAAATAAAACAAGAAGCCGGTACTGATTATTTGTACAACTAGTCTTCTAGCCTCATCAAACGAATAAATTATGAAACTGGAGACAAATATAAACTTCACTCACAAAAAAAAAAAACATCAGTCATGTACTTGCCTCTGTAGTAGAAAAGATTATTAGTAGGGAGCTAACAAGTTCATGAGTCTGAGTCTGAGCATATATATAATATATGCTTCAACTTTGAACAAACAAAGCAATAGAAAGACTAATCTGTTCCAACCTCGGGGAAACTCCATAATATGCCCCACATTAAGAACAGTAACGTTGCTGCTACTGGAGACCTCACCAAGCCTTCTCAAATGAAAAGAAGAAATTAAAGCCAAAAACAGACTCTTGACACAAATGACCATCTTTCTTTTTTCAGACCAAGGTAACAATGACTAATAAGAAAGGGATTACTCACCTACTAAGTCATGAAATATCTACCACATTGTGCAATTCAAAGCCATAGCCAGGAAAAAAGAGAGGAGAATGTTAGTGTGTTTGTGTGTGTGTGATTCCACCAGGAAACAAACAGAACAGAAAGGTTTGTCCATAATAAAGAAGAATCTGTTGTTTTTGGTACAGGTACCTCTAATACAGCAGCTGTTTGAGCAAAAAGCATAGGCTTTTCGGCCACATTGTATACATGTTCATGACCCGATTCCTTCAATGTCTTCAAAATGAGATACAGCACTTGAAACCTGCTCACTCAAAGACAAATTTTATTTGAGCAATATATTGTTTCATTTATATTCATGCAACAGTGATTGACACAAAAAAATAAAAAATATGATCAGACTTTCCGCTTTTTGAAATTCTCAACACTACGTATAGGGAATGCAAAAGTAGCAAAAGTAATCAAGGGCTAGTTAGTACCATCCAATGAAAAGGGTCCAGTTCTATAGAGCAAGGTAGAGGCGCCTTATGTGCAAGAAAAAGGCTTCCATTGAAGAAAGAGATAAGCAGAAGCAGAAACTGGTTCTGAAGAAAGTTGCAGGATGGTTATGAGAGAAATGGATGCAATAACAAAATATAAAATGAATAGTTAATTGATTGGCCTTATTTATTGTTAAAAGTTTAATTGCAGAAATTTTCATATATTGATCGGAAGGAATAATAAGCCGTTGATCCTTGTAGTGAGCATCCTTAAATTGGGAGGACTATGTGAAGCTGGGTAGAGATAGAGATAAGTGTGTTTGGGCAGAATGAAGGGTGGCAATAATGAATAATTAATGGCACACCAAACACTCGCCGACCCAGCGGATACTTAATGCCCCACACACCCACTTGTCATGAATCTGGATCCTCTTATGCTTCATCCACTTCTAAATGTAGAGACTAGTTAAACATCCTAACCTACATTATCTTTCATTGAAAGAGAGATTTCCATCAACGAATCAATTTCTGATGGCTTAGAAAACCGACATATCTTCTAATCAATATAAATTAATTATCTATCTCATATTTCTTTTGCTAAGCATAAGTAACCTCCTATTGGAGGTAATGTTGTAAATATTATGTGTGGGTGTGTCAAAGGAAGAGTCTCATATTATTTGGGATTAAGAGGAGGAAAGAGTTTGCACATGATAAAGGCCACTAAAGATAAATCCGGTAATTCCCTTACCCTTTATGTGCAAGTTAATTGTATTGGATATCTTTTATTAAAGCTTTATGAAAATAAAATACTATTTTTAAAGAGAGTTTTGACCAAAAAATTTCGACATTTAATGTGAAATCTGAAATTTAAAAAGAATATTTTCTATCAACATTTATTTTTAATAATACACTATAATGTGTGCATCTAAATACATGTTATCACTAATTATTTCCTCAAAATAAAACGCATCAGAATTTATTATTAAAATAAATTACTATTCAAAGCATTTCAAAACATATTATTATAAAGCAATGTAGGTTGGGATTGTTTGATGTCATTTAATAGCATTTTCTATTAATGCACTGTTAAGTTTGAAAAGGCAACGTTAATGGAATTTGCTTTAATGGCATTTAATAACCTTTTTATTGTGAAGGTTTGAAAAGGAACGTCATGGAAATAAACGTTGGCTATTTAATAGTTCTTGCAATGAATGTGAAGCTCCTTTTACAGTTTTGACTTTAATGGCTATTAAAACTGACGCAATTTTATATATGTCAGTGGCTGAATGGTTTCATGTAAAATAAGAGATACAATTCGATTTTCAATATAGAGGCTGAATGCATGCACTACGGTGCACCTCTCTTCCTCCTCCTCCGACATACTTTACTTTCTGAGTTGTATTACCTTCTGCTAGTTCTGCATTCATGTATCATTACAGGAAGAATCCGTTTAATCCTGGGGAGTGCCGCAACTTACTTGCCGATAGTTGCGGAATAGCTCTTAAAGACAGTGTCCTCGGACGCGATTCGGATTAACCATTTATTTGCAGGTGTTGCTGCCACCGGATGAATACAACTTTAGAGAAGCTGGAAGATCCACTGATGTTTTTGTGTGCTGGATACAACAAGTAATCCTATTTGAAACATTGGCATACACTAAATGTTGGTCATTCCTACAAAACCCTGTATTTGGGCCAAAGAGAGCTTGCATATGGATCTGGATTCTGGGGAAGTGTGTATGGCTAGAATTCTTGATTTGCATTCCTATACATGGAGATGGGTAGTTTTTTTAAAAAAAGAAAAAAGAAATTGGGCCACCTTATATGCCACAAAATAAAAGGTGAAGTATTGAGCACCTGCCAGGCCTAAATCCATAGGGTTTGGATGGTATGAATTGATGCTTGGGCATTACAATTCTTAGACACTTGAAAACTGTATGTAATGGTCCAAAGCCCTTGATGATTATCTTAGCTGAGCCTGAGACTCGATGCCAAAGGGAAACACGATTTCGCTGCCTTCGCTCATTGGGTTTCGATCTGATGAAAGCAATTCCTAGTGTTGGACGCTCAGGGGGTTTAGTTGCTGCCTGGAATAGTCGTAAAATTAATGTTTCTGTTAGATGAGGATAGGCAATATATTCACGTGCAGTGTGTAATTTTTGGTCGAGCTCCTTCTCTATTAACAGCAATTTATGCAGTGCCACATTCACAGCTTCGGCAGATGCTGTGGGAAAAAATAAAGATTATCGCTACTTCTATGTCAAGTCCTTGGGTTATTTATGGGGATTTTAATGATCTTCTTCATCCTTCGGAGCAAATTGGAGGGGCGATTTGTTCTTATTCAAGGATTAATTGGTTCCAGGACAGAGTAGGCGAATGGGGATGATCAGATTTGGGTTTCCAATGTCCAAAATTTACGTGGGGAGGTCCCAGAAATGCAGGTTACGCTCATCTATATGAAAGATTGGATCGGACATTAGCCCCCACTTCGCCATGCATGATTGATTATTCAGGGAAATCATGGCCCCACTTTGCATAAGGCAACCAAAAAACATTTACATCTGAAAAATAAGCCTTGAAAATTTAAGTTGAGATTTCTTAAATATTATAATCATTTTTCAAGTTTCAATTTTAAATGACTCGCAACAAAATTTTTCAACCAATTCTTGTTAAAATGATCACCATAATGTTTGAAATTACAGTACTGTAATACAGAAAATTCATAAAGCTTCAAAAAATTATTTTTCCAGAAAGAAATCATAATTATAAGTGGATCTTAAAACTCTTACACCTCCTGTTCCTCAAGATTCAGGAATCACGTATATAACTTTTGCCCTATTACTTGCATATTACGGTAGAGGTTGTTAGGAGGGAAGAGATATTCCAATTCCAATCTCATCGTCTCATGTAAAGCAAGCACCACAAAGAAAGATGGAAAAAAGAAAAGAAAAGAAAAGAAAAGAGATGCAGAGGGATAAGAGTGGGTCTCAAGAACAGTTTGCAGAAAATGGACCCATCAACCTGTGGCATTCCATAACGTGGCATTTAGTGGGTTGGTTTTCCACTCAAAAAAACAAATGCCTCCAAGCACTGCTTTTAGCCAAACACATTAGGATAGCAATTGTGTGCATTTGGAAACGCGGTAGAGAATTACTTTTATATAAGTCGAGTTAAATTTATGAAGGAGATTATCTCATTTTATAGAAAAACACTGTTGAACGTGCGTTTGATTTTTTCAAACACTCACAAACAAGCCGAGTAGCTAATGGCTTGTTTGATTAGACTTTGCTAACAGCTTGCCCTTTGGGTGCTGTTATCAGCTCCTCAGCGGCATGCTTCGTTGCTGATATTGTTATCCCTCATGCAGGTTTTAAATTTATGGAAATTTAGTCTCAGGTCCCAAATAAGTAAAATATTTAAGGAATGGTCCCATGAAGAAAAATATTTAATGAGAGGTCTCATTGACAACATGAGGTGTTGTCAACACAGCACATGGTGTTGTCAATACAATGACCTTATATTGTCAATGGAATCTCTCATTAAATATTTTTCTCCATGGGACCATTCCTTAAATATTTTACTTATTTGAGATCTGAGGCTAAATCTCCCTTAAATTTACGTTCCGTAACAATGAATTAGTCTGTGTTAATTAATATAAACATCACTTGACTTTTTTTAAGAAAGTTAATGAAGTTAATTTCAAATTAGTCTGCCTAACTTTGAAATAGATATACTTCACCTTCATGGATATAAGAAACATTTGACTTTTTAATAAGATAAAGAAAATTAAATACATTATTTTAAAGTATTTATATTTACTATTTTTCTCTAAACTAATTTACGTTGGACATAAAATGATATATCTTCTATTATTACACATAAATAAATATTTTGAACTAATGTATTTAATTTCTTTAATCGTAAAAAAAACCGAATCTTATATTAAGAACCGGAGGTAGTATGATCTAATGATACACATAAGCACTTTTATGATATTTTAAACCATCATTCCTTAATATAAGATATAGTTAACTTTAATTTTTTAGAGAGTTTGAGGAAGCAAATTAACTAATCTATCTATCATTTTTTCAAACTAATTTGTCTAAGTTATAAATTGATATACAATTTAACGATACATATAAATATTTCAAAATGTATGTTATAATTAATTAAGTAATTTATTAAACTTTTTTTATCAACCGACTCTTATATTAAGAAATGGAGATAGTATATATATAATTTAAAGTAATTTATTTAACATATTTACTTTCTTTAAAAAAAGTTCAACTTAAAACGGTCCTAAGAGCGATTAAAATATAACATAGAGGCTAGATTTTAAAATATCTGATGTTATGGAAAAAATAATGATACAGGAGAAAGTAAGGCATTATAGGTAGAACAAACTCAAAATTCTCATATGGAGATTATGCCTGAAAGTGTTAAAAAAATGTAAGTTTTGACCATATCGTCATGGTCATATGTAATTTTATTAATCATCACTAATAGTCTATTATATATATATATAAGAAGAAAATGATCATATAGTTTATGAATGACTAATTTAGCTTCACAATATTTGGAAAACAGCGAATGTATTATTAATATTATATCATATGACGATATGCGTGCGTGTGTGTATCAATATGCAGCCTGGGAAATATTTGCACATGCGTATGTATGTAAATGGGAAAATGGTCTAAAATGACAACGATAGTGATCATTTGTCCAAATGAAGTAAGGAAACAACTCCAAATATTTGGCCAATGAGCAAAGTTAAATATCGCACTGTGTATGTGCTTGTTTGGGAACTCCGTTGGGAAAATGGATTTTACAGATTTCGAGGCATTTTGGGAATTTCGAGATGGTTTTACGGATTTCAAGATGGTTTTTATGGATTTCAAGATGGTTTTTACAGATTTCAAGATGATTTTGTCTCGGCTTACGTGCACCGTTGAGAAGAATGGCTTCCCAAACAAGCGCATAGCTAAAAACGATAATGACCCTGTTTGGGAACGCGACATAGAAGTAATTTTCGTAAATCGAGATAAATATGTGAAAGAAATTATTTCGTTTTACAAAAAAATACTGTTAAAATGTATATTTGAACTCCTAGCCTCGCCAAACTGGACCAATATATATTAATGTCCCCTCACAGCTGGTCCCGACTCACTACTTCTGCATCTCATTTAATATTTGCATGCTCGCATTTATTTATTTTTTTGGGGTCAAACCCATCCTGCCTCCGTTTCTATCTTGAAGAATCAGATTTCTTTATTAGATACGTAGTTTGTATGGAAATGATCTCATGATCGATACTGAAACCCTTTCGAGAAGTCTACGATGTATGAGGATTAGTCACTACTGCTTGTGCGATACCATGAACTTACCTTAAAAAAGATTTCTTTATTAGATTCATGAACCTTAAATCATCACATAGATTATTTTTTTTTGTTAAGGCGATCCTTTTTTAAGTTGGGGGTGGCTTTCGCCCCAGAATATGGATGATTAAGAAAGAACATATGTACTGTAGATTGATATAATGGATCCGTTTTGGATAAACGGTAGAGAAGTACTTTTACGCAAGTCGAGGTAAATATGTGGAAGAGATTGTCTTGTTTTACGAAAAAAACTGTTGAACGTACTTTTAGATGAGAATTAAGTGTTTCCAAATAAGGACAATAAAAAATAAGTTAGGACAGGATGGGAGATCAAGTCGTTCTACCTACCACTAACAAAATTCACATATTTCACGTTAATTATATAAAATGATGATGAAATTGGTAGGTGTTTTACTTATATAATTCAAGCCGTGGTTTAAATAGACAGAGGCTACCTAATGAAATAAAAAGAGAAATTTTATTATATTGCTATATATATATATAAGACTAACATGGTAGTGAATATTGGAATTTAAATGGATAATAAGAGTATGAATCAGGATGTTAAAATAAGAGTATGATGTTAAAATAAATGTGTAATGCGGCAAAAAGATGTGATTTATAATGAACATATATAAAACTTAGAGTGAAATCTATTAATGATAAAATGATAAAAAAAAAAATCATCCAAAATGGTACGTGCACATACAGGAAGTTCACTAGGTGCACCAATAAAAAATGTGTATCAAATGACATTGTATATTGCGAAAACCGTATAAATAGGTGAAAGAGAACACTCATAAAGTTATCAAAGAAACCTCCTAATTAATAATTTATTTAAGGATTTAATTGTCTATAAAGTATAATAGTATAGTGTTTGAATGCAGTGCAACAAGCGTGTTACTGTAATTATACAAATAATTGTAACTTACTGATACAAATGTTGGCCAAAAAAATAAAAAATAATAATAAAACGTGATGTTCGGACTTGGAAACCTCGTAGAGATTACGTCGTCAATTCTCGGACGTCGATATCGATTGGATCTCTGATAAACTGAGATGGGCTTTCGTATCTTTGATAATTACGATGGTTTATTGTACATACGCATGATTAAAGATCACGCTGCTGTTAATCTGTTATGGTCAATTGATGATAATGATATAATAATCTGAGATTCCATGTTTATATCAGAACTTAGATACATGAACTTGAATTTTGACCATTGTCACCGACAAATCTCACTTAAATTAGCATATATCACTCATTCCAAATCCAACCAAAAAAACCAATACACACCAACCGAATAAAATTAAAAGTCCACGTATTTATCTTTTTAAATCAAAATCTTGCAATCCTCTTGATTCTTTCAGCTATTTTTAGAAGTTTGTATATTCTGCTGTAACAACTGAGCAAAGAAGACCTTGAGTAAGAACAATGCTTCTTCAATTGGATGTGTTTGGCAACAGTTAGGGAGAATTCAAACGCACATTTAAAAACATTTTTCGTAAAACGGGATAATTTTTTTAACACATTTATCTTAACTTATGTAAAACTACTTTTTTGTCTTCAAACAGACCCTATGTTCGCTTCTTATACGTGGGATTTGGAATCTTTCTATTGAATAATATAGGAAATTTATTAGAAATAAATACCATAAAAATAACATGTCACGTGAGTTATTATTCGCGCGTGCGTTATTACTATTTACTGCTGCTCATTAATATTGTCCTGTTAACTTCTCATAAAAAAATTAATACTAATATAAATCACAAAATAGTACTACCTTATGTCTTGATTATAAAAGCTCCACCATGGGCTAACTTTAATTTTAAATATAAAATTTTAATTCACTTTATACTTGTAAAATTTATAATTTTTATTAAAATATCTGTATTAATTACTTTAGGAAGAGGGCTTCCGTGAAATGATAATTACAATACACATCATGTAAGTAATTTTTTATATTAGTGAATTAGTTATGAGAGTTTTGCTTTATCCTCTTGCATATATGGATTTTCCCGTTCTTCGCCTTCATCCTCATCCAAAGACTATAGAAAAACTGTACTGTCGGTGGTCACAGAAGAGCTTGATTAAAAAGCCAATGGCAAGATTTCCAACACCAACAACAACGCATACACACACTTGCACTTACTCACCCACCTTCAACGGTCTAATAAATCTCTACCCGTCTATGACAGCCACAGGCATCGACACTTGCGAGAGTCTGTGACCTTTAGATCGTATTGCGTCTCTCTCTCGCCCCGCGATTCTCACTTTATTAACGTAAAAAAACCATCTTTTTTGAAAAAGACGCAACCGTCATCATTATTCAATTCGGTGAAGAACTGAAGATAGCCAGGTGTCCATGCCTTTACTCTCCCCCGTACAAATTTCACACACCCCAATAGCGAAAAAGGATTTGTTGTGCTCTCATAACGGGGTTTGCCAGGCTTTGGCCTTTGTTCTTCTTCTTCCCTCTATCCCTCCCATTCATTGATTGTCTTTAGTGGGGGAAACTTGTTGTCCCTTCCCAGATCCAAAGTCAAGCAGCTCTGGACGATCATGGAGCTCAAGCACCAGAATCACTATCTGCCTCACAGACTGGCGTCACAGGCTAGCCTATGTTTACTACTGCCTTTATCAGCATTCTTGCTTACTTTGTTCTTTCCTTTGGCCTCTGCTTCGTCTTCCTTAAATCCAGTACGTTCAGTTTCCTGTCCTTCTTAGCTTGATTTTCTGCTCCAGGATTTTGTGTTTCTATTTGTGATTTTAGTGGAATATGAAATATTCTGCCGGGCGGCCTCTCCGGTTGTTTTATTTATTTACCCCAAGTATCTGTTTTTCGGCACCTGAACGCTTGGGTTGTTCATAGAAACTGTTGGATTCTATAGACTATAATTTTATACTTTCCTGTCTGGTGGTGGTTATCTTCTGAGCTGCTCAAAAATATTTATTATTATGGGAATTAAAGTTTGAAGACAAAGTCATCGACAAAAATCCTCTATGTCGGCGTATTCTCTTCATATAGAACAGCCTTGGTTTATTTCTACTAATAGTTAAAGTGAGAATGAAAAGAAAGGAAAGAAAAATTGTTCGTTCATATGATGAACACGATACCAGCTTGGAGGCAGTGGCTTGAAGTTTTACTCTGCTGAATAAAGCGTTCAAGATTTAAGATGCTCAGATTGCTTTATTCTTGATTAATTTTTGTCTAGTAAGCGTTTGTTAGATAATAAGTTTTTTGGGCAAAGTTGATATGGCGTCCGACAAGGATTGTTGGATCTTGAAATTCTGAGCTAATCGATGTTGATAGACTATTCACCAAATTGTTTGAACGGAAAAAAGTGTTTTTGTTTAATTGCCTAGAAATCCTTTCGTCTGTCTACGAAAGTAGATTTCCCTTTGTTCCTTCCCTTTTACTATTCAACTGAAAACCTGGGTATGCTTTCTGTCATATGCATGTTGTATGCTTTAGTTGTTTCATATTGTTTGGCCGTTTGACATTTCTAGATGCTTTAAGTAAGATGACACCGCAAATCTGTAGCAGTGAGCAAAACTGTAGTGATCCTTGCGTTGAAAAGTTTTTCTAACTATATTCTATTTATAGCAGCAAAAAAACAATAAATGTGGGTGAACCTCTGCAGCCGAAATTTTATCTTTTGTTTTTAAGCTTTTTATTATTCTAAAATTTGCAGAGCAACTTTATTCTTATTGAACTTGAAGTATTCTATCCACAAAATACAAAAAATGCATTTGGTACCGTTCAAGATCACAAGACTTCTGTATGAAAATATAACATTACGTCACTAAGGAAATCTCATAGGGTTTTATTCAAAAATATCATATTTCACAATGCTCCAAACCTCACATGATATTAGACTGCGGGGAAGAAGCTATTGTAAATGTTTTTACCTTTTTAAGTAATTCCTCCCTTTTATATGCTGCTAACTACTAAAATGATCATCATACATGAGAGGAGCCAGCCCCCAGAGACTGGGCATGCTTCGTTCTCTGTCCTTTAACTGCACATGCTATTAATTTTTGCTTCTAGTAACTTATATTGCAATTTGCTTTACGTAGGTATTGGGTGCTATAAAACCTAGGCATTCACGTCTTCTCAGGAGTGCTGTATGTGAAACTGTAAGGGTTGATTGAGCAGTATATACAATTTTGAGATTATTTACTGATTTCTACTCATCAATATCTGTTAATTTTATACCTTTTATTTAATTTCTTTTTAATTTCCTTTTCTAGTCAGCATCACAACTTTCTAATTTGTGGAGTCCTCTAGAAAATCCAGGATGGAAAGCTTGTGATAAACCTAGCAATGTTCCATGTGAGTGAGGTTAATACTTTTTCTTTGATATCACTGAATGTTTTTGGTAATTAAAATGGTTCCTTATCTTTCTGTGGCTCAACAATTGAATGTGAGCAGCATTGCCAGAGAAGTCTGAGGGATTTATCCAGGTATTTCTTGATGGAGGGTTGAACCAGCAAAGAATGGGGGTAGGTATTGCAAGCCCAAAATCTTTTATCTGTATTCCAAAAGATGTATAATTATATTTATGCTGTGATTGTTCTTGGGTTTAGATATGTGATGCGGTTGCTGTTGCAAAGGTACTGAATGCAACTCTTGTAATCCCATACCTTGAAGTAAATCCTGTCTGGCGGGATTCAAGGTACTTGCAGTGGCCTTTGTTCCGTATTTGTTTTATTAAATATATATCATTGATTGTCATTGATTTCATATTCTGAGGTTGCATTATTTCTCTGCAGCTCCTTCATGGATATATTTGATGTGGATCACTTCATTGATGTATTGAAGGATGATATTTCTATAGTTAAAGAGCTGCCTGAAGAATTTTCCTGGAGCACAAGGGAGTATTATGCTGCTGCTATACGAGAAACGAGAATCAAGGCTGCTCCTGTCCATGCAACAGCGCAATGGTATCTGGACAATGTTTTGCCTGTCCTGCAAAGGTTGGTGGCTACCTGAACCTGTTAGGCTGTTTGTAGATTTTTGTATATGAATGAAGTTTTATAGGATTAGTATTTGTATATGAATGAAGTTTTATAGGATTAGTTTTTTTTATGTTAAAGCTGGATGTTTTGTGCATGATTATCATCATTGAGCATTTGCTATGTAGAATTGTCAAACAAGTGTGAACCGTGCTGACTGCTCTGTCAGTTATCACTTCTAAGTTGCTCTTTATAAGCACATGGCAGAACCCTGCGTTGTAAAGTAACTATAACCACTTTTCATAGTGTTTCAAATTAATATGTGAAAACAGCATGAGATTCCTAATTAAAAAAGGTGTATTTTTAAGAGGTTTTCATGCATTTTGAAGGCATTTTCTTATTTCAAAATTAACAGACCAAGACCTTTAGCATTGCCCTTACTGGCACTGAGGGCTTTATTAATGTGATTTTTCCTAGCGTGTAAAGGAAGCTGCATACTACTTTTATTATGGCTTGTAAAATTTAGAGATTGGGAGAAGTAACCAAAACTGAAAATTATCCTGTTTTGACTTCTGATTCTGAAGCTCTTTCCTTGCCGAGGACCCAATCAATCATCAAAATATTTATGTAGTGAGTCCAAGCATTATCCTATGCAACGTTGCTTTGTTATTGAAGTTGGTTTCTGAGTGTGATGTTTTACAATGACATGACTGAATTTAATGTGTATACTGTATGGTGAGATGATGCAATCACTTTGTGATCTCTTTGAACTATGGACCCTGATTCTTGTTTCATTGCAGTTATGGCATTGCTGCAATTTCTCCATTTTCACATCGTCTTACTTATGACAACCTACCAATGGATATTCAGCGGCTACGCTG
>JANTPZ010121991.1:0-25347 GCA_025593235.1 Vachellia pachyceras | reverse complement strand
TTATCCTTGCTTGTGCTAGTACCTAGAATGGCTAGTGGGGGAGGGTGAGATTTTTGGAAATCCCAGTAGCAAAACTTTCTAACACACATTATAAAATTGCATGACAACTTTCAATATAAGTGTGAATTCATAAAAGTGCAACATGTAACAATGAAATGCATATGGCCATAGCATACAAAAGCACATATTCACACTTTCAATCATCACAATTTTCAATACAAGTCATGCATAATTCATACACATTTTCAAAGCAATCAAGCTTAGAGTAAGAAGGTCTTGCTACCTTATCTCTTTAAAGCTCTCTTAATGAATGTTCCCAACAAGTTCTTTGAAGTTTAATCTTCCTAAACATCATACAAGAATATAACCATCAAGCTCAACCTATCAACCTTGCATGAAAACCACAAAAACGTAATATAACTCTTAATGCTCTTTTATGCACCCTTAAACTTTGAAATTTGCTCTTATGATTTCTAATGCTTTCCAAATTCATTTCTCACTTTTACCCTACACAAATTTGCCTTCTAAACTCAATGGAAGCATCAAAATCATCAAAATCACACTCTTTTTTCACTGTTCTGCAGCAGCACGAAAATTTCTCTATAAATTGGAAAAATGTGATTTTTCAACTTCTAGCTTCACACACATGCATAATCTCAATCCTAAGCCATTTTCCCATAATTGGGCATCATAAAATCATTCATTTTCCTTCATGAATGCTGTCAACCAGTGCTGCATGAACAGTAACTTCATGCTCCAATTTCATACACAACTCCAACAATCACAAAACATACACCAATCTACTCCTTATCTTGCAAGGAGTGTTCTACAACCTTTGATTTTTCCTTAAATCCCTCTCTTTTTCATTTGGAACTCAAGAACCCTAACCTTCCAATCTTCCAAAAGAGAGAGTTATTCAAGAAAATAAACCGATAGAATTAAAGAGGGAGTTGTAAAGCTTAAGAAAATAGGTTGATTTGGTTTATTGGAAGCTTACCTTGTTAGTTCCTCAAGCCCTTCTTCCTCTTCCTCAAGCTTCCATGGCATCACTTCCTCTTATTTTTGCAGCCAATATTTCGTGCAAATGGCCAAGGAAAGAGAAAATTGTCTTGTTTATTCAATCTCTTGATAAGAAATGAATGGCCAAGATTTTGTCTTAACTAGTAAGTTTAATCTAAAGGTTGAAAATGATGCCACCAATCCAACATTTGTGTGCTTCTCATTGGCTCCTCAAAAGTGGATCATGATGGCTGCACAACAAGTCTGGTTTGGTTAGCCAAATCGGATCCCATTTGGTTACTTTTACCGATTACAACTTTCACTGGTAAAAGTAATTTAATTCCAATAAATCTTTTTCTACTTTTCTAGAGATGTTTCCTTCCTCATTTAATCTCCATAATTCCCTCTTGAATATATTAAAATCATCATCCTCAAATTGTCCCTTAATCAAATCAAAATGAACAGGATTACTTTATCTTGTCTTAAACTCCTTAAAACAAGCAACTTTAAAATAAATCACTTTTAGGGCCTTATAATTTTCTATATTTTTCATTGATATTTTAACCCTTATCCTTTCCCCAAAATCCTTCTAGATTGTCCAAAATTAATTTTTGGAATAAATTATATTTTTGGGGATTTTTCAGGAATTTTTCATCATTTTCGAGAAAATCGCCTTAATCGTACTTTATGCAATAATTTTGTAAAATACTATAAAATTCACTAAATTTTTCTAGACTCTGGTTTTTGGTCTTAGAGAACTCCTGATATCTTAAATAAATATTTTCAATCATCAAATCTTTAAAATTCTATAATTCCTCATCCAGACTAAATTTCAACAATCAGTTGAATCTCTGGTAATCAGTGAGTTCTGCTCTATCTTTTGGGCATCTGTTAATTTTTCTGATTTTTGGTCAACTGTTTGACTTTTTGACTTTGACTTTGTCAAATGACCAAAATGCCCTTACACTTTCTCTTAATGACCAAAATGCCCTTTCACAATCTAACTTTTCATACATTTCCATTTTGCCCTTAACCTTTGGCCCATGATCTTTTGGTTTCTGACCCCTTGGGCACTTCCCAGGAGGTCACCCATCCTAAGATTGCTCCAGGGCGAGCACGCTTAACTTTAAAGTTCTTACCGACTTCCATCCACAGACTAAATCTAATTCTGCGACTTCCGGCTCAATAGTAATCAACTTTTTCCGTACTTTCTATTTGTGGGTTTTAACTTGACTTTTAATTACTGGTTTAGTCCTTTTATCCAATGACCATACTTGGTCTTTATACATAATAACATTTATGTCTCTGGCTTACATTCTTAGGAATCTCAAAGCCTTAGGACTAATCTAACCAGGGTCTCTTAATTCCACTGACATCTCCTTTTTCTGTACTTTTATTTCTAGGCCTTGTCTTATCTTATAACTATCAGTTTGGCCTTTATGTCGGTTTACAGAAAAGGGTGGATATTACAGTTACAACGACTATCTAGTGTGTAAGATAATGTCTTTCATGAGATCCCTATTGTCCAAAGCAAAATCTGACATAAAAGAAAATAAAATAAAAGGATTTATGAGTTTGGTCATTGTTTTTTTTTAATTTATCTTTTGATCTCAATTTCTTCCGAAGGCGCCTTTAATTTCATGTATTCCATTAATCATACTTAATGTAATTAAACTAAATAGAAACTCAAAAATAGAACTCAAATTCCCTAAAATGTTTCAAATTCCCTTAATATAATCTGATTAATTCACATAGCTTCTCTTTGACTATTTGTAGTTTGCTTTCATTTTCTTTTAGGTCTTCTCATGTTCATTGTGTAATATCCTAAATTTTATTTTTCCAAAGTTTAAGGGGCTTTGTAAAACTAAAATAAAAGTAAAATAGAGAAAGACAGGTTTTCTATTCAAAAAAATTCTCACATTGCTTGGAAGATGGAAAGAGGAGACTCTAGAAGCCAATATCCAAGAGATGATAAGTTGAATTCAAATTATTAGTGAAAATCATAGAATATTTTATTCCTTTCAAGCATGCTTGCCCCTTAAATGTGTTAGGCACTTTGTTTCTTTTCAAGCATGCTTGTATGCACTAATTTTTGGGTTAACATGAAATGCATTAACTTATAACAACGGTCTTTCTTAACAAGTTACTTATACCAGCGGAGAAAAGCCTTTTTAGACCACATTTTGAAGCAATATAAATAAGGTGGTTTAGAAAGTCAATAAACTTTTAGGCCACATGTAGAATCGGTTTAAAATTTTTTTTATGCAACATACACCCACATGGGATCCAAAAAATGCCTACATTTTTTTTTACTATTAAATAAATTTAAATAAATCTTATAATATATTAAAAACTAGAAGCAATCAACGTCATAATGAAAAGCATATATTCCATTAAGGATTCACTAGACTAAATCATATAAACAAAATTTATACGTAATCATCTCTAAAAAATATTTACACAATTCTTCCAAGAGTAATTTTTCTTCTTCATTTTCTTAATTGATTGCAACATGTAATTTAAATAAATGTGTACAAAAAGGTTAAGATGAATGAATGAATGAAAAATAACTTAGATGAAATGAACAAAGTACATATTAGAAAAAAAGAAGTAGAAATTTATTACAGTTAATCAAATAGAAAGAACTCACTTTCAAAATCCACTACAAAAAAATATGGCATTTGTAGTAGTAAATTAGTAGCGGTTTTATAAAATACTACTAAATTCATAATTTGTAGTGGTTATTAGTCAAACCGCTATAAAAGTGCAGCATCCAAGAGAGGCTAACATGGGAAACATACTAATAGCGATTATAAACAACTACAAATTGGGCTGAGATGGAGGGAAGAAGGTGCTAAATAGTAGCGTATTTTAGACAAATTTTTTATACTTGGATAAAACTTAGATTTTTGCCAAAACCTAGGTTTTGCAACAAAATCTAGGTTTTGTTTAGAGGTTCCAAACAAGCTTTATCTTACCAACACACAGTTATAAGATTTTCCGAGAAACAAGATGATTTCCCCCACATATTTACCTCGATTTGCTGAAAAGTACTTCTCTTCGCGTTCCCAAACGAGCACAAAATTGCACAAGAAAAGTGAGCGTCTAGGCCTTCTTTTCTTGGCCTAGTCATTTGTGCTCTCTGTTTCCTCAAAGCAACTCTTCAACAAACACCCATATTCCTCCAAAGCTACCATTACCATTCTCCATTTTCACCATACGAGCGCTAAAAACTCTAAAGCACCATTATAGCATACATTTACATAAATGAACATAAAATTTCACCTCCTGTGAGCTCATCAAACAATAATATCTATGCAAGATGATTTATATAAAAAAAATTAGATTCAGCAATATACATCATATATACCAACATATCACTAGTCCACACTTCAAGCATTATACAAATGAATTTAAACCATTCAAATAAGCTGCCATAGGTGTAAGATTCAAATTTTATCTGATTATTCAAAACTTCCCTGAAATTCCCCCTCAGGTTCAAATGCTGCATTTTGCTTCCCATTGGTTACTGTATACAATTAGTCCTTTATGTTTACATCATATTTCACTTTATTCCTTTAAGATTAAAAAGTAGATTTTTAGTCCCTCAAACTTAACGTCATTGGTCTCTCTTAACATAAATTGTTGATTCATCAAACTTAAGTCATGATTGTGCAATAAAACTCTAACAATGCATGTTTGTATTTTTTTTTAATTTTTATATATTTGTATTTTCAAATAAAATAAACCAAGTTAAAAAAGGGAAAACACGTGTCTTATTATCTTCAACAATGGATCTACTATTTTCAGCTTGTTAATTGGGGAACCAATTCTCCCCTTAATTCACCAAAACTACATCCTTACGAAGAAATTTTGGTACATTCTCTTTCGCTTACCATGATTCCCTCTTTGACTGGATATGCTTTCCATTATTTGAGAACCAGTTCGCCTTCAAGTCGAGTTGTCAAGCATAGTATATATTAAAAGGACAAAAAAGACTTACGCATATGTTGTATTATCTTTTAGCAAGGACGAGTCGCAGGAAACTTAAAAGGCCAGAATAATCAGAATCATAAAGATAAAGGATGAGTCATAAGGAAACATAAAAGAATAGAACAATTTACATCACAGAAGATATAATTATTTTTTATTTTAAATCTTTTTAACTTGACATAATTCAAAATATAAAAAATTACTATATTATAAAATTAAAATTAAAATATAAGCTGCTTTGTCAGCTTTTATTGCACAGTCATAACTTAAGTTTAATGAGTCGGTGATTTCCATTAAGAGAAACTAACAATGTTAAATCTGAGGGACTAAAAATACATTTTTTTTAAATTAAAGAAACTAAAGTTAAAACTGACGTAAACATAAAGGACTAAAGGTATGCTTTAGCCTTTTATCTTTCTCTCATTTAGACTTGATGACTTACCTACAAAAACAAAACATCAATTATAAACCCACTAAAACTTAAACTACTAAAAAAAAATCAAAGGATATAGTTTAGACTTTAGATTGCCTTCTAGGTAGCGATTGGTTTATATCCCTCAACCAGACTCTTCTCATGGTATAGGAACCTCAAAGCTTGCACTGGAAACTCTTGAAAACACCTAAATTCATATTTCATTTCTGGTCTCCGTTTACATACAATCCAAGGTCTTATTATTATAGTTAGGACAATAAAAGGCTATTAATATTGTTGATAGCTTGTTTTTATTATAACAAAAACCCTTTGATGTTGAAAGATTTGGAATATGTTTCAAAAATTTGAAACTTTGTTGGAATTGTTAAATGTGTTTTGAAACTCGAGTCCTAAGTTTTCAGAACTCAAGTTCTATAACCCGTAACTTGATGTTAAAACTTGAAGTTTGTAAAGGAAGTTTTTTTAGTTAAAAAACCTTCAGTTATAACTCGAGTTTTAGAAGGAAGTTTTTCAAACAGTTCAAAATCTTGAGTTATAAATCTACAATACTTGAGTTCCATAACATTCAGCATAAAACTTGAATTCAAAACTTGAAGTTTCATATTTAAGTTTTTCATCATGTTATAGAACTCGAGTTCCAATTTCACAGAACTTGAGTTTCATGCTTCATGGAATTTATTCTTTAACTTGCTTTGATAAAACTCAAGTTCCAGCCTTCCAAAACTCGAGTTTCATAACTATTAAGAAAACTTGCACTAAAAACTAGAAGTTTTCGCTTAAAGTTTTACAAAACTCAAGTTCATCATTTTCCAAACTCGAGTTCCTTTAAAAAGTTTTTCAAAACTCGAGTTCTAGTTAAATGCAATGAGATTTTCAGTTGGTCGGTTTTTAACATGTTATAAAACTCGAGTTCCTTTATCTGCAACTTCAATTTTCACAATACCAAATAAAACCTGATATCAGAACTCAAGTTTCAAACAAAAGTTTTCAAACTACTTTACAAAACTTTCAATGCAAACTCAAGTTCCAACTAAAAGTTTCTTAAAACTCAATTTTTGATTATAAAAACTTAAAGTTTCATTACATTACTTTCAAAATTTCTTCATAGAGACTACTTCAAGACTCAAGTTCTGAGGATTAAAAACTTGAGTTTTACTCCTCTCTAACATAGTCTCTGACACATCTAAGGCCTATCGTTTACTGAAGCTTTCCTTATTTATACTTAGCCTATTTGAGTTTAACATACTCTCATAAATGCTCTTTTAGCTCTTTCATTAAACAAGTGTAGGTCGACTGAGAATGTCTCCAAGCATTAATGTCATCTCTTTCACCGACAGTTGAGCTGCATTAAATGAAGTATTAATGACAGACCAATGAACACGATAGCTATGAGTAACGAATATAAGCTTCTCTCTAATGAACATTTAATCTCAGAGTAATGGCTAATTAATGAAGCCTTGGCTATAAATGAAGAGTTTTGAAGACAGAGAAAGAAGATGATGAACAAACATCAATACACACTTATTCTCTTAACTAGCATCTCTGTCATTTTGTACATAAAGCAGTATGAGCTTCAGTGATTTATCACCTACTCTTTCAAGAGAGTTAAAACCATAAATTCCTTCCTATATTGCAGTGAAATATTCACGGTTGGGATATTGAATTTGTTAGGTTGAAAATGAGTTGAAAAACAAAGTGTGTCAATCTCTGTTTTATTACAAGTTGTGAGGGGGAGTGTGAATACAGTTGTAAATTCCCGGTGAGCCTAACTTGTTGATTAGTGGATTGTAAATCTCAAAGGAGCTTTAAGGACTGGACGTGGGCTAGTAAGGTTGAAATAGTATAAATTAGCTCTGTCAATCTTTTATCTACTTTCATCAGTGACTTTGTTTTAATTATACAATTGTTTTTTATTTTTAAAAGTGACCAATTCACCGCCTCTTGGTCAAATCCTACACTAACAAATATCGTTTAAGGGAGTTACAAAATACTTATGAGCATTAGTGGGTAAAATGAAACTACTTTGTTATTGGTTTGTTAATGGCAATGAAACTATTTTTATGGCCTTCATTCATCCATTTTTATGCATTTCTGTTTAATCCTCCTAGGTTGGATGAAACTCGCCCTCGAGTCAACTCTGCCATCTTCATCAAGATAGGGTGACAAGTTAGAAATATTGAAAGTGGTAGACACGCCATAGGCACCTAACTGTTCAACCTTATAAGCATTATTGTTGATCCTTTGTACGATTTTGAACATATCGTCATTTTGAGGAGACAACTTGGCATTTGGTTGTTTAGAAAAACGTTCATTTCTTAGATGGATTCATACCAAGCCTCCCACTTTAAAGATCTGTTGTCTCTGATGCTTGTCTTGTTGCTGCTAGAGTCTAGAATTCTGTTTTTTATGGATCCTTTCATGCCATAGGCACCTAACAGTTCAACTTCTTGATGTTTTTAGCTCGCTGATTTGCATCAGAGCTATAGTATTACTTATCAGGCTAGAAAGTGAAGTCTGAGGGCTGAAAGGGTCAGCTCCATACACAATTTTAAATGGACACTTTCTCATTGCTTGGTTGACAGAATTATTATAGGAAAATTCTACTTGTGCAAGTATGAGATCCCACTACTTCAAATTCTTTCCCACAAACCTATGAAGAAGATTGTCAAGGGCTCTGTTAATAGCTTCAGTTTATCCGTCTGTCTAGGGATGACTGGCATTGCTAAATTGGAGCTTAGTTCCCAAGTTTTTCCATAGTGTCCTTTAAAATTAGCTAAGAAACTTAACATCACGATCAGAGCTAATAGTTTTTGGAATGCCATGAAGACAGACAATCTCTTTAAAATACAAATCTACCACTTCCACTGCGTCGTTGGTCTTTTGGCATGGTATGAAATGAGCCATCTTCAAAAATCAATCCACATCCACCATAATGGAATTCTTCCTCCTTTGTGTTCTTGGTATGCCAAGATCAAAGTCTACGCTCACATCTTTTTATGGCACCTCAAGAATTGGTAATGGTAGATATAACCCTATATTTTGGCTTGTGGCTTTACCCATATAGCAAGTTCTGCATCCTTCAACATGTCGTTTGACATCTCATTCGACTCTCGGTCAATAGAAATTCTCCTTCACAAGAGCAATTGTCTTGTCCCTACCGAAATGACAAGCTAACCCTCCATCATGAGCTTCCCAATTGATATCTTTCATTAACATACCTTGAGGAATGCATAGGGCTTTCCCTTGGAATAGAAAACCATCATGTTGATAGTACTAGTGGAAAGATTGATTTGCAATAGATTCCCATATTCTGTAGAAATCAAGATTATCTGGATACAACTCCTTAACAAGATCGAAACAATAACTTTGGCTTGCATTTTTGTGAGCAATGCATACCGACGACTAAGAGCATCAACCACAGAGTTTAAAATTCTAGCCTTGTGCTTAATGAAGAAGGGATACAACTGCAAGATCTCACTCTACTGAGCATGTATGCGGCTGATCTTTTGCTGAGAGTTCAAATACTTCAGAGCTTCATGATCTGTAAAGAGTATGAATTCCTTATTTTGGAGATAGTGGCTCCAATGTTGTAGAGCTCGGATAACAACATTGGACTCCTTATCATCAGTTGAATACTTGAGCTTAGCATCATTAGAAGTGCTAGTATGAGAGGCTCAGTTAGTTGCTTCTTTAGTTCCTCAAAACTCCTCTAGACTTGCTCCGTCCATTGAAATTTGTCTCCTTTGGTGCAATCTATAATGGGTGCAGCAATAGAGCTAAAATTATAGATGAACCTCATGTAGAAAGAAGTTAATTCTTGGAAGCTTTGGACTTCTTGCATATATTATAGGATTAAAGCTTCAACTTTGTTGAATTAACTCGAATACGTTCTAGTATTATGATATACCCTAAGAAAACAACTTCATTGGCAAGGAAGGTACACTTCTTGAGATTGGCAAAAAGCTTCTGCTCTAGCAAGGATTGCAAGACTTGCTGTAAGTGACCTAAGTGCTCTTCCTGACTTTTGCTGTAAATAAGGATGTCTCAAAGTAAACAACAATAAATTTGCCAATGAAGAGTCACCATACCTAGTTCATCAGGCACATGAATGTACGAGGGCCATTGGCTAACCCAAAAGGCATCAAATTCCATTCATGCATGCCATCTCTTATCTTAAAAGGTTGTCTTCCATTTTTCTCCTGGCCAAATTTGAATTTGGTGGTTGATCCTACCTAATTGGCACACTTGATAAAACTTTGTTATCGTAATGCAATGGAAATGGATCAAAAGATTTGTGATTTCTAAGGATTACATTATAGGGTACAACTCCAAGGTCATTCTCTACGGAACTGTTTATACCACTAGTTATGTAGCTTGTGATTAAGTTCTCTTGTAATTGAAAATCATTTTTTATTCAAAATATGCTATATACCTAAGGCTAATTGCAAACTAAAATTTCTTTTTTGGTATTTTTGGATTTTATGAAAGCAGCAAAAACAAAATTGAAGTGTAAAAGATGTTGGATAATGGATTTCCTCTTGAAAATGAATTAGGCTTTTATAGTTCACAAAAGATTAGGGAAAGTAATAGTTTTCGCACTAAGTTTCGTAATGAAAACCCCAACAACTTGCTGGGTCAGAAATTGCATGTAATGAACTCCATTCCATGAACCCTTTAAAAATACTTAGTGTGTGTATGGAAGTCGCAAAGTGAAAAATTCAACTCAACACAATATTACCTCTAAAATCAAGCACAACTAGGAAGATAGAAGAGAGTAACAAAGATCTCATTGAATAGGTAGAAATGAGACTTCACTCTACCACGTCAAACACAAAGCAAGTTCAATATACAAATAATCCAAGTTTGGCTTGACCGAGACCAAACATTTACGTATAAATTACAAGTCTTAACTCAAAAACTATGTAATCCATAACATAAATACAGATTGAAAACTAATACTCTCCTTTCGGAACATCAAACTTAGGTCAACTTCATCTTCAGGAGGAAGGGAGATGCTCAGCTATCATGTATAGTGAAATCAGACTCTGGATGGATGATTGGATGTGCATAAATGGATTAAGGATGAGATGGGATGAAATTAGGGTTGCATGTATAGAGAAAATGAGAGAAAATGTGAAGTATGAGTATTCTTTGCCTCCCTCTTCCTTCTCTGCTTGAACCATACCCTAATTGATATATACTAACCGTCTAGGGTCGGATCCAAGAAGATGGGTCGGGTTTTATTTCCCTTTGGAGTCTGATTCGTTACTGATTCATGATATTCACCGCTGCGAATCTTTCTCGAGAGTTATTGCTTGCCTGATTTAACTTTAGCCGCGGTGAACTTTGAATTACGTCATGGCGAACTTTCCCAGAGCTGCTTTCCTCATTCTTGACTAGAGTTCCTGAAATGAAATAGCAAATATTTGAGGTATCACTTGCTCATGATGGGAATTAAGTACAATTATATCATTATCTATGGCAAATGCACCCAAAATTAAGCTAATCGAGATCAAATGTAATATCCCAAATTTCGTAAATGGAAATAAACACCAAAATGATGAATTACGAAATGATTTGAGCTATAGATAAGAAAAAATAGAAAGGAAAATGCCTATAGATAAGAAAGGATGATCGACTAAGTTCCTAGTCTTCAGAATTCTAAGTAAAAACGACCAAAAGGGCAAAATGGTCATTTGGAACAAATGATAAGGGTAAAATGGTCACTTTGAATAAAAAGGCCTAGGATGCAAAATGTCATCAAATAATAAGGACATTTTGGTAACTTGGTCAAAAGTCAACTAAAAAGTCAAAGTTGGCCCAAAAATGTCAAAGTTAACCAAGGGTAAGGTTGGAATTAAGAAAGCGTAGAAAAAGTGATGGCATTTTGGTAATTATGGCAAAAGTAGAAAAGGTAGTGGCATTTTGGTAATTATTACCCAGTATCTGGTACGGGCAGTTTCAAAGTACAGAGAACAACAATTCTTGAAAGCCCCAAAAAAGGATTTTCTTAGAAAATTAATTACGAAAAAGGGCTGGAGGATCAGGGAAAATATAGAATTTTTATATGCCCTTAAGTTAAAATGGATGCCGGAAGCACATTTTACGGTGTTGCACGTAAATTGAGGAATCCTGATGAGTTACGAGGAAAATCTGGAGATGCTTTGGCTAGGACATGATGCCACCTAGGCAAGGATGCCTAGGAAATGGTGCCACATGAGAGAGAAAGTTTCTGAAAAAGTGAAAAGATAATTACCCATATGAAGGGCACTTTACAGAAATGCGTGCCACCGAATCAAGTAACTGGACAGTAATAGAGCTAGTTAGTCTAACTGAGTCATTAATGAGGTGGTTGAGAGTAATGATGACACTTTTTCACTCACCACATGAGCTTGACAAGTGGCACAATCTTAGCCATTAAAAGATGAAACTTGGTGACAAGTTTAAATCGTAACTACTCATGATTCAAGAGGACTTTTCTTACAGTAATTTCTCCTCTCTCCCCCTCAAAACCGTCACCTCTCCTCTCTCCTTGGTCTGAATTTTTCTCTCTTCTCTCAAGCCAAGGATGCCAATTTTCAAGAGGAAGGGAAGAAGAAGCATCACACAACAACAAGGTAAAGTTCCAAGCAACCAAAATCTTTACATTTTTCTACTCCTTGCAACTTCTTCTACCATTTCATTGGTTTGTTTTCTTGAATAGAGCCCTCTTTTTGAAGAATAAAAGTTAGGGTTTCAAAAAAAAAATAGAAAGAAAAGGTTTTAGAGGTAGTAAAAGGTTGCAAGTTCTTTCTTGAGTAGTAAAGATTAGTTTGATGTATGTTATTAGTTGTTATGGAAATTTTTGGAAACCCTAAGTGTATGGGGAGGTGCTGTCCATTTGGAAACTTGAGAGGGAAAAATGTATTTGAGTGGTTTAATGTATGAAAAGGAGTAGGAAAGCAAGAATACACATATATATGAAAAGAAAAGTTGAAAAATCCAAATTCCCTATTTTGTGAAGATTTTCGGAAAAATCAAAAGAAATAGAGGGAGTGGGATTTTAATGATCCTAATGCTTCCAATGGCTTTAAAATGAAGTTTTGTGTAGGGTAAAAATAAGGAAGGGTTTTGAGAAGCATTAGAGGCCATAAAAATCGAGTTTGAACTTGTAAGGGTCCACCACTAGAAAATCACAAATTAGCGAGGAAAATTAGTGACGACTTTAAAATTCCTCTCTAAATAGCCCAATTAGTGAGGAATTTAGCGAGAAATATTAAATTCATCTCTCATGCCCAAATTAGCAAGGAAAATTAGCGACGATTTGGATATTCCTCTCTAAAATTTCTAATTAGCGAAGAATATTAAATTCCTCTCTAATTTTCTAAATTAGTGAGGAAAATTAGCGACGACTTGGATATTCCTCTCTAAAATGCCTAATTAGTGAGGAATTTAGTGATAAATATTATATTCATCACTAATTTGATGGAAAATTTTTTATTGTAATATTATGTTATCCATATTAATTTTGAGCATAAATTTTGGAGGGATAAAGGAGTTAATATATTTAGTTTTTTTCAATTTCTCTCTTATATTGTTTAAATTTTGGAGGATTGGTACACATGATTACTTTCTTTCTTATTTCAATTTCTCTACTTTTAATTTCCCTCCAACTTTCCCTCTTATTTTTTTCTAATTATCTAATTATAAAATTGCCGCCATTTAAAGTCTCCAATTTGGAAGACACCACAAACACTTTACCAAATCTCCAGCCCTAACCCCCCAAGAGCTCTGCCACTCCGTCTGCAGTAGGAGCTTGGCCACTCTGTCTGGTCTTGTCATCGTGTTACTGAAGCTGTCTCTCTGCGTCTTCATCTTCATCTTCATCTCAATGGCTCGTCCACTTTCCCTCTTATCCTCACTTAATCTCGAAGAATCCACTGAACTTTTGTGTCTTTAGCCTCTATTGTTTTCTGCAAATTGAGTGAGGATTAGCGTATCGACCATCTAGAAACAACACAGGTACCTCGTAATTCTTGTGACCTTCTAGTGTTTAAGATTTGGGTTCTTCGGTATTTTTTTGTCTGGCCGTTTCGTAGCTCCAAAGTCTAAACAGATGCAGCTTATGTCATTCTTAGTTCATTTTTTGTTTGCACCTTTTTTTTAATTCTGGGTTTTTGTGAGATGGGATGGACGAAAGGAAGCAATCGCATTACGTGAAACTCTCTAAAGATCAGGCGCCTTTCCAGGATATTCAACCCAGCGAACTTAATCAGCCAATTAAGATTCCTCAGGTTTGACCTATTTGGACTTTCTTTAAACTCAATTGCAATGGGAATCTAGCCCTAGATCCGTTTTATTGTTGATATCTTATGATTGTGATATATGTTATGATTCGGGTAGTAATATTGAAGAATTCGATTTCACGCCTTTTTACAAATTGAAATACTTACGGTATGATTTAATTTTAGGATTATATCTAAGGTCCAATTGTGAGAGGTAAGAAGTGCTAAATAATGGTAAGAAGTAATCATGCATCATGAGAGGTTGGTTTATGAACCAAAGAGAAGTTTTTGTGACTTTTAAGAAAAAGTTAGATTTCAAAGCTTAAGGGTTTCAAAGGCACTAGAAACTGATCTGTTTCACATGGAAATGAAAAATAGCAAACGTGCTTCGATCAAGCTGAAACTTTCCAGTTAAATACTGCACATCCTAAGCTTTAAAATAATATAAAGTTTGCGAAATTTGGATGTGTACATTAAGAGATATGATTTTCAAAATTTTAAGGTAAAAACTAGAAATTTGGACAATGACCATTTGAACAGCGTGAGATTTTAGAATAAACTGATTCAAATCGGAGAGTTTTCAGGCTAATGAGTATTTTTTCCTATAGATAACTCAAAAAGCTAAATTTAGAAATTGAAATCACTCAATTTCAATTTTTGAAGAATTAATTATGAATTTTTGAAGTTGGGCCAAAAATCTGGAAAATAGGCTAGTGAACGGGTAACAACGTTTTTTTTCATTTTTGAAAATTCAAGTTCACATAAAAAGCTCAATTTGAGTTATTTAAGGCCCAAGAGTGGTTCAAAAGTGGTCTATTATGAGGATATAAGGGAAAATAGGAGGTGTTACATCAACAACTCTAAATCTCAAATTAAGCACAAAAGGGGTCATGAAGGGCTGAAATTGAATCAAAAACTTTGGAAATTCAAGCACAAATATAGTATAAATAAAGCTCAATCAGTGGTATCTACTACGGAGGTTAATCTTAGAAAAGGTAGGGGCACCATGCAGTTGATCTAACATATCACTAAGCCAGGGTATCTGGAACCAATACATGTTAGTAATCTTGTTAACATCTTGACAATCGACACACATTCTCCAAATACCATCTTTCTTGGGCATTAACAGAACATGTATAACATAAGGGCTAAAACTTTATCGTACCTTCCCTTTCTTTAGTAGCTCTTCAACTTGTCATTGGACCTCATCATGCTCTTGAGGACTCATCCTGTAAGCAGGCTTATTAGGAATAACTACTCTTGGAACAAAGTCTATGGCTTGTTGTATGTCTTATATGGGTGGCAACCCAATAACTCGTCAACTATCACATCTAGAAATTCAGCTAATAAGGGCATAACTTCTAGCGGAATGGTGGATTCGCCATTTGTCTCAAGTACCAAAATGAGACTCATTAGCTAGGCTTCATCACCTTGAGTTCCTCCTTTGTTACCAAGGTCACCATTGGCTTAGCTTCCCTCGAGGTATTGCTAAACTCACTAGGTGGAAGGGGTGCTAGCTTAATCTTGACATCATCTTTGGTGAAGGAGTCTGTGTTTACACGCCCATCATGCTGAGCACATCGATCACATCGCCAAGGCATCCCCAAAAGCAGGTGGCATGCGTCTATGGGTACAATATCGCACAAAAGCTCATCACAATACCTGCTCCAAGTAGAGAAAGAAACAAGGCACTGCTTAGAGACACTAACCTCACTCCCCGTGTTAAGCCAATGAGGCTTGTAAGGGTGTAGATCATCATGCATGGGTAGCTTCAATTTCTACACCATATAGTCAGACACTACATTTTCACAGCTCCCAATGTCAATGATTACGTTACAAACCTTACATTAGGCATTGTAACGGGTGTGAAAAATGTTGCGGTATAACCAAGGTTCTTCCTGGACTATAGCTGCATGCAAACTTCGCCTAATCATCAAAGCCTCACCTTGATCTGCATGTGTAGTCTCATCATCATATACTGGCTTGGTTTCATAAAATTGGCAGCCATTGTTTAAAAATGCTATGAAAATACCACTTGGCGTGTGAATTAAATTAAATATAAGTGCTTGTGTTCCCTATATGAACACACTATCAAGATATTCAAATTGATTAAATTAAATTATATAAACCAGTTATCACTAAAGAAAATATGAATTTATTCAATCAATTGGACAAATTTATAAATAAAAACAAACAAGCAACAACAGTCCAAAACAACCATAAATATATTTAATCAAGAACAAAGTTAAGGATAATCAATCCTATAATTAGGAATTTAAAATAGTTGACAAAGTAAATAGATTAAATAGAAATAACACCCTTAATTAATTCCAGGAGCTCAATTCATTATCACATCTCCAAGATATATCAAAATTTAGCCACTCATCATCTTCATCAAATCAGATTTAGCCATGGAGGACATTGATGTGAGGAGAGAGAGAAGATGATGATGGTGATGAAATAAGGGAATGAGAGAGATGGAGATGATGATGACGAAAGTGATCAATGGATGATCTCCTTTTTTTCTCCCCTCCCTCCCCCTTCATGGATGTGTGTCTTTCATATACATACATATATATAATTATATATGTGTGTGAGTATGTGTGCGCACGCACGCACGCCAAATTACAATGCTAACTCTTCTTTTTTAATCTTTCTTCATCTCTTGATTTGCCAATATTCTCTCTTCATTACTTTCTAAAAAAATAATAAAATAAAATAAAAATAAAATTTTTAAAAACTTTAAATTATTATTATCATCTATGGTTTAATAAATCCCTTACATAATTCACCATTTAATAGATTTGATATTTTAAACTAATAATTTTTTAAAATTATATTGATAACTCTCCAAATATATCAAGATATATCAAATATACTAAAAATTAGAGAATTAAGAGAAAGCTAACAAGCTAATAGAGTAAAATTAAAGGATTTTAATTAAGTGTAAAAAACACATATATCAAATTAAAAATTAAGAAAAATAAGTATTTATAAAATGGTTTTCCACCCAATTGAAATTGAAACATATATAGGTTATCTTGGTTCTTCATAAGCAAGTAATGAAAGTTAAAGCTCATGTTTTTTAGTTAACTGACACAGTGGAAGAAGATTCACTATGCTTGTGAATTCCAGGCCATCTTAAGTATGAGTGAAGGATCTAAAGCATATGATTAAGGGCATATCAAGTTTTGAACCCTCCAACAACCAATAGCCCCAAGAACAAAAGGATATGTATAATCATCTGCGCATAAATAATCTTCCCTTAGTTGAGTAAATAAAGGATTTTTTCCTTATATGGAATATCCAGTATCCTGAACAACAAGGGTGACAAAACTCCACTAGCAAGTATTTAATATTGTTGCATTCTAATGCTCGATTCCAAAACCTCTGATAAAGCTGACATAATCCTTTATTAGCTGACCATAAGTTTATTGAGGGTGTCCATGTGCCCGTTTGAAAACACGGTAGAGAAGTACTTTTACGTAAGATGAGGTAAATATATGAAGGAGATTATCTCATTTTTTAGAAAAACATTGTTGAATATGCATTTGGCTTTTCCAAACGCTCCAACAAACAAGCGCCATGTCTTCATGTAGACGCACAGTAACATCTGAGTCCAATTTGCTTGAGCTTGAACATTTATTTGCAATGTTTTTAGAAGGCCATAACGTGAAAACAAATTTGTTAGCTGAAATTTGTAATACTACATCCTATGCTAAATATAAAAGTTAGTTTAGAAGTGGATTTTAGTCCTCAATCTAAGATTTTTCTTTTCATTTTATCTTATATATTTATCATTTTTTTCAAATTAATTTGTCTAATTTATAAACTTATTTATAGTTAAATCATATACATAAAAAAATTATGTAACACATGATAGAATTAAATAATTCATTTAGTTTTATTAATATCTTTAAAATTAATTAGTTAACCCATTCTTATGTTCAGGACTAGAGCTAGTATTATTTAAGGTGTACATGAAACATGTAAAAACAACTTAAAATAAGCAGATGAAAACACGTACAATTAACCATCAAGCACTAGTGTTTCTCATTGCAGTGCTTGTTGAATCAATTGAGCTGATTGATGATTGTCTCTTTTTCTTCTTACATATGAGTGACTCCTCATGCTTCGCATATTGTAGCTATTCATGTTGAAACATGCATAATCCATCCTTATTCTGGACATTTAATTACCTGATTGAAATCCTTTGGGCCATGAGAGGATGAAGACCTAAAAAAAAACCAGAAGATGTGAACGAGCCATGCAACCAAATTGTTTTTTTCTTTTCAGCGTGTCCCTCATTGATTCATCTGTTCTGCTGAAGGTACCTTGGTCAGCTAATTTTTTCCTGCTTCCCTTGTCCAAAATCTGTACGAATTTCTTTCCCCATTGCTTCATCTGTTTTGCTTTCTTTCTTCCTCCATTTCTTGGCAGACCCTTTTTTGTTAAGTTGTTCAGAAGCCGTTGAATTCATCATAAGGCTTTTCACTTCCTTCAAGATGTACTGATTTTTATTTTCAACAAGAACATCATACATACCAACATACCACTGGTCCACACTTCAAGCATTATACAAATGAATTTAAACCATTCAAATAAGGTGCCATAGGTGCAAGATTCAAATTTTATCTGGTTAAAAGATGAGGTATTCAAAACCTCCCTGAAATTCATCCTCTGGTTCAAAAGCTTCATGATTCCCATTACCTTATTTTTATCTTGGCTAAAGTATACTATTAGTTCTTTATGTTTGCATTATGTTTCACTTTAGTCTTTTAAGTCTTAAAAGTAGATTTTTAGTCCCTTAAACTTAACGTTATTAGTCTCTTAACGGAAATTATCAACTCATCAAACTTAAGTGATGATTGTAAAATAAAACTTTAACAAAGCATGTTTATATTTTTTTAATTTTTATATATTTGTATTTTCAAATAAAATAAACCAAGTTAAAAAAGGGAAAGCACGTGTCTTATCATCTTCTTCAACAATGGATCTACTGTTCTCAGCTTGTTAATTCGGTAACCGGTCCTCTACTTAATTTACCAACACTGCATCCTTCCGAAGAAATGCTATATTCTCTTTCACTTTCCAGTGTTCCCTCTTTGATTGGACACTCTACTTAATTTACCAACACTGCTTCCTATCCTCTTTATAACTTGAAGATGCTCAAATTTTCGTTTTGTTTAAAAAATTCTCGCACTGCCTTATATAACATAATATTGCATATGGGTTTATAAGAACTAGCCATGTATTAGTTTCCATGCAGAAAACCATATGGAGTGGACTTAAGACTCTATATAACAATATGCCCGTTGGCAATATTATCGTTTTATGAAATAACGTTTACGTTAGGTCAAAGTAAGACTCCTTTTGTATATGTAACTTGTACACTGTATACAAGCAAGAACAAAAATAAAAAACGCAAGCAAAGGAGTGCTGAATCTTAAAATGTCATCTGTATCTGAAAAGCGTATTGTTCATCATTGAAGTTGTTTCTCAAAATAGCACCATGGCATGCATGCATGCACTGCTTAAAATTTGCTTAGGATTCCTGGTCATGGGGCAAAAATGACAGCTCGTAATTTTGTACTCTTGCACTGTTTAGCCATTTAGCCCAGCGAAAGCAGAAAGTGAATATATCAAATTCGCTCCATTGAATTCCTAAAAAGGGCTGTGTGCATGCACACTACCAGAAAAATGCCATTTAGCAACAGAAAATCCATCTTTAAATGCTTATTTTCTATGCTAAAACGAGGATCGTTAATATTTTTTGTCGCTAAATAGAAATTTTCTGATGGAAAATAGCCCTATAACGATGGATTTTTCCATCGCTAAATGATATTTTTCTGATAGTGGTGTTAAGTCTTACATAGAATAGCAAAAGGGAATTAACTTGTCCCATACTGAGAAATAAGCTTGTAAAATTTCCCCTTAGAATGTTTGATAGGCTTGGGCTATAGGGAGGGAAGATAATATAACACTAACCCAATAGATGGGCACACTCATACTTCAATCGCGTCAAATCAAGTACAAGGGTTAACGCTTTCTAACGCAATGAACTGAAGTTCGAATTTTTGTTGAGAAATGTGCTAATATTTTGCACCTAACAGTGCCTTGAATGAGATTGCCTCAATTGGAAGGATACATGTGCTTAATAATAAAAAAGGTTATGTGGTTTTTATTTATTTATTTTGTGTGAAATGGTTTATATTTGTTTTGAGATATATAGATGCAAAATTATGTCTCACAATACAAGTCTTGTAGGTTATTTACGGGATGAAGCCATTTTATTGGATGTGTGTAAAATAGAAAATTAGTTAGTTACTTTTTGAGATTAAGATGATGTGGACATATCGCTATGTTGCTCTGTATTAAATAAGCAACAAAATTCAGCGTGGGTAATTAAATAATTTAATTTACACTGTTACCGTCATCCCATTTACAAAATAGAGAGAAAATTTTCGTCTTATTTATAAGTTAATTAAATTAAATAGTATGCTGCACAAAACTTTCTTAAATTGGTTGTAAGTTAACATATTTATAAGTTACTTACATTTATATACTTAACATATTTCACACACACACACGTACGGAAGAATTCTTTGAGTGAATTACTGTCAATTAAATACCAATAATTATCAGATTATTGGTTAATGCGGCCCTGGCTTATGGTCGAATGGCAATATATATGTGCACTAAGCCATGATATGCACCTTCTTTTTCCTTTCTTGAATGACATAGATGCAAAATAAGAGATAAGTATGGCGAACTGCGTAAGAAACCTATGAAAAAATAAATTATTGAGAGAGTGGCCTACCACAATAATGTAGAAGCCAGTCCTCCAAGAGTCATACAATTTTGGATCGGGTGATCTAACCTGCTACATCTGGTCAGAACAAATCATTTTGCATATCTTGTGGAAGAATTTTCTTCCTGTTACATATGAAGCCATGGGGCATGCCTTAAGAATATCTTCACAATCTCCAATGCATAGTGCACATCAGTAATATGATGAGAGTCCTTTTTGTTTTCTTTCCAATGCAGTCTTTTTGTCCTTGTTCATATTTGGCATAAAGCAATATTCTAACCGCTATATTACTTTCCTCCCATCTTTATCTTCATCCATTGTGTGTGTACAGACTGTACCTTCTTCATCCCCAATCCCTGATCCCCAACCTCCCTTCGACCTTCTTTTCCAATCCTATCCATTCCCATTCCTTTTATCCACTTCCTTCAATGACCATCGATGCCCTTCGTCCATTCTTCCACCGACGCCCTTGCCTCCAACCCTCTTCCATTCCCAAGAAACGCCTCAGCACCTCTCTCTGGGATGACGTTGTTGACGACAAAATGAACACCAGAGGAGCTCATTTTTCATAATTGGGAACAAGAAGTTGTTGCGGTGCCAGGAGAGACATATCTTTGCAGCAGTTGCACAGCATAGATGGCTTTGTTTGATAGCTTTGCTTGGCACCTTCCTACTCTTGCCCTTTCCCTCTCTTCTATAGTGCCCCTTCTTCTTCTTCTTCTTTTTGTTGGTTTTAAATGTTTAGCTCCTCCTCCTCCTCTGCCAATACTGCTGTTGTTGCTTCTCTTGCTCTCTAATCTCTCAGCTTCATTTCATTGTTCTTGCATAGGTCAGTTGGTTTCATTCTCTAGGTCAGTTGCTGCTCCTCTTGCTCTCTAAATCACTCTGCTTCATTTCTTTCTCACTAGATTTCAGGTTTGTGTCTCTCATTCATGACACCATTGAATTTTAAACTCATCAATTCTTGTTGCTACCTTCCCATTCAGTTACCTGGTTATATACTTTTCTTTTTGGTGACAAGACAAAAAACAGAAATATACTACACTAATACTCTCCTGTAAGCTTTCCAAATTCTCGTAGGGCGGTTGACTCCATATTTTCTCTTGTTCTCGCTATTCCATGCCATATTCTTGCTGGTCTGTCTTCACTTCTGAAGGATTTTGGCGTACCTGGAGATGTTGAATTACGAATCTGCAGATACCCATGCGGAATTCAGATCACATTGGTGGATCCAAACACAAGACACAGCAAAAGCACTGAAGGCAAGAGGAGAGGAGATGAGAGGATTCTCTGATAGGGAGAGGTGTCAGAGCTATTAGGTTCTTGAGGTATTTCTCTTCCGCAAAGATATGAACTTTTTGCTAGTTTGATCATGAAAATTGAATGTATGATTAAAGTATGTCCATTACTATGATCTCCTACTTACCATACATGTGCCATGGCAATTACTCACTATTCATGAATTTCTGCAAGCACGTTTAATTGAGATATATGTGTATATATCTTTCTTGCTTTCCTGTATAGCATGCCGTTTTGTTTTTCGGTTCAGATTTCAAGCATGTCTGTGATTTATGTGTACATATGGTTTGAAATTATATGCCTCTAAACCGAAACAATGAAAATGAAAAATGAAACGGGAAAATGAAACCCAAATTCAGAAATCCAGATCTGGGTTCTTGGAATACGACACCTTTAGGCTTAAAAAACATGTTCATAGGGTAGATCCCTTCAAAACGAGAACGTAGAGACCAAGGATGTGAAAAACGGACACCGAACGACGGAGTTACAGAAGAAAAATGACTTGTGAGTTCCGTCACATTTTCCAGAAAATGGACACCTAGAGCGTGAAAAACGGACGTTGGACGGTGAAGATATGGCTGGAAAACACATAAGATGAATAGTAACCATCTAAAAAAATTCAAAAAAATGAAAATACCGAGAGAAAAAAGCACGGCGGCGGCTGAGGGGCAGAGGATCAGGTCGGAAATGGGTAGGTTAACCTGTCCTGGAATTGGATTGGGCCTTGGTCAACCCAATCCAGAAACACAAAAAAACATTTTTTGATGTAAAGGGAATTTGGGATTGGGCCAGAGAGGCGCAATCCACTTCCTAAAAAAATTAAAAAAAGGAGAGAGTTGGCCCAGAGAGGCCCAACGAAAAAAGGGGCCCAACGCAAAAAAAAAACATGGGCTACCTCATCAAAACCAGGACGGCGTGTAGAGAATAACGATCTGGTGCGTGTTGCGTTATGGTGACGGCAAGGCGGCGCGTGTCATTCACGCACCGCCACCGAGAGTGTGCATTTACCCATTTTTCAATTTTCTAGGATTTTTTCTTCTAGGGGTGCGTGTAGGCTTATTTTAGCTCCAAATAAGACACGGTTTGTTCCTAAAAATCCTAAAATTCAAGAGCTTCATGTTGATATGCTATTTGCCTATTTTTGGAGGCAATTCATTATCAATTTTTAATGAAAACTAGTGCTTAGTTGAGGATTTATTGAAAATTTTTCAAGGTATTAATTACAAATCCATTTTTTGGAAAATAGTGGTATAATAAATCTTAGAAAGCACTGAAACACTGTCTAAAGGACTAGTGTACATTTAATATGTTGATAAAAAAATGTTCCTGAACGATGATCTTGAATAAGAATTTAAAGAGGATTTTAAGGAGGAACCGTTTGAAAATGATCTTGAGGAAGATCATCAAGGGAACATGAGGAAGACACTAAAGAGGATCCAAAAGGGGAACCTGATTAGGATATTGAGGGAGGTCAAGAGGAACCTCAAGAGGTATACTCCGACCCAAGTCCTAAGTCCTCGTCCTCATTCAATTTAAAACTTTGAGATTCAGATGAGGAGGTCAATCAACCTTTTTCCCTCTCCATGGCTGATACAATAGTTGAATATAATAAAATGAGAACGGCCGAAGTCAAATAAAAAAATCCAATTTGGCATATTTTTTATCTATGTCAACGGTATAACGTATAATGAGACTGCAGAATTCTATGTGAATGTCATGATGAAGTATCGTGCAGCAGTTAGAGCTGTAAGTATATTCACATTATCAATCATATGGGTTGTTGCAGTAAAGAGAACAATGAGATTTCTGCTGAACCAAAAAAAAACCAATACTTTAAAAGACTGAGGAAATAAATAGTCAGTAATTGTATTGGAAATATCCAAAGAGTATTGTGCTTTAGATTTATGTGTTTACCCTCTATGTTCTAGTAATATGTTTTAGAACATGATTTGGTGTATGACTGTGACTAAAGGCATTGTAAAAAGTGACATGTTTAGTTTATGTGAATTGTTGTGGAATCGCTATTATTATTCACATGTATGTCACCTTGTAACACTTTTGATAAGTGTGAGCTTTTTAGAAAATGAGACTTCTAAAAGTTGACAATTCAAGAAGTACTTATATAAAATTCCTGAAAAAACGTAATGCAGTTACTAGTGTTTGTGTGATGGGAGGTACAAACGTATTCTCCTGATTGCAGATCTAGTGATCAAATTATCTTCTTGTCAAGAATAATATAAGTATAAGACATTATATATTGTGATGTGCTACATAATAGCTAAAAAAAACTCAGCTATATGAGAAAACATTTGTTGATGAGATACCCTGTCACCTCATACTAGAAAATGGCAATAAAAAGCATAATTGCCGAGTTGAATAAAGGGGATAAGCTGAATGGTGACAAATGGGATATATAGCACCGTAAGATGCAGTATATATTGGAGGAACATGAGGCCCTTGAGCCACTAACCACCATTTTGGTGCAACCTGAAGCTGGGACTTCAACCCAGCGTAAGGGAAACCTGGAGTTATACCAGGTATGGAAAAATGAGAACAATATTGCAAGAGTTACCCTACTGAGAATAATGGTAAATGACCTATTGTGTCAGATTGAAAAACGTCCAATTGCATATGCCATGTGGGCAACTCTAAGAGATAAGTTTGGTGGAACTTCGACCACTAAGCCTAGGAGGCTGACAATCAAGTTTGACACGTATAAGCTTCAGGGCATTAAGTCCATAAAGTAGCATCTTTGAAACATGTCAAACATGATTAGAAAGCTCTAGGAAGTTGGACTTACAATGACTGATGAGCAGCAAGTGCAGGCTGTGATTATATCACTTTTCCTAGTTGGGAACATATGAAAGTCAACTTAACTCATATAAGATAAGACAAGGCCCATAAATAAAAGTATAGAAAAAGGTGAGGTCAGTGGAACTAAGAGACCCTGGTCAGATTAGTCCTAAGGCTTTGAGATTTCTAAGAATATAAGCCAGGGACATAAATGTCATTAATATAAAAGACTAAGGGCAATATGGTCATTGGATAAAAGAGGCCAAACTGGTAGTCAACAGTCAAGTTATAGGCCACGGATAGAAAGTACAGAAAAAGTTGACGCTGTTGGGCCGGAAGTTGCAGAATCAGATTTGGCCTGGTGGATGAAAGACGGAAGGAAAAGTGAAGTTAAGCGTGCTCACCCTATGGATATTTCATGATGGGTGACCTCTGGGAAGTTGCCTCAAGAATCAGAAACCAAAAGGTCAAGGGCCAAAAGGTCATGGGCAAAATGGGAATTTATGAAAAGTTAGACTGTGAAAGGGCATTTGGTCATTAAGAGAAAGTGTAAGGGCATTTTGGTCATTTGACAAAGTCAAAGTCAAAGTCAAAAATTCAAACAGTTGACCAAAAATCAGAAAAATCCACAGATGCCCAAAAGATAGAGCAGAACTCACTGATTACCAGAGATTCAACCGATTGTTGAAATTCGGTCTGGATGATGAATTATGGAATTTTAAAGATTTGATGATTGAAAATATTTATTTAAGGTA
>JANTPZ010121990.1:0-23864 GCA_025593235.1 Vachellia pachyceras | reverse complement strand
ACAATCAGAGATATGAGAGATAGACGCATGTGAGAAACCAAGATGGCGAGCATGAGAGATAGAGTGGAGGGTTTAGGAGCGAGTGAAAGGAGGAATTTAAAAAAAAAAAGACGAAAATATAAAACATGTAAAAATTGTGTTGACGAAAATATTAATTATTTACAAAAATCGAGAATCAAATTCTCTCACTACTTGTTTTAAAGAAATGAGAGTCTTACCACTTGTATCAAACCAAGTTAATAAGATTAAATTAAAGTTTTACGAGACAATTGAAAGAATATTTATCATATATTTTACTCCCTTTGATATAAAAAAAACGTAGGGAGTGAAAAAAATATCTAAATTCTTGATTGGGGTGCAACAATTTTTTAAGCATGTGTAACTTATTTAGCTATGTGCAATATCTTTTATTTTGCATATAGTTAACTATAAATTGCACATATCAATATACATTGATATTGATATTAGTGAAATATGTTTTAACTCTTTAAATACGAGATTTCATGTTTGACTTTGTATGCCGAAAACATTTTTAAGAAAGCTCTCCAAGTTGAATTTGATGGTGGTCAAATTTTACATAATCATTTGACTATTTAAACAATTTAACAATATCTTAAATATGATTACTTCGGCAAGAATACCCGCACTTGTTAAAATATGGTTGCATACTACACCTCCACTTCACCATATTTAAGGCATCTTTAGGCTATACATTCTGCAAGGGATTTTTTAAACAAATTTTCCCCATAAAAAGAAACTTGCCAGAGATAAATTTACACGTAGTAATACCAACTTCATTAATAATCTTAAAGCGAAAAACTATCGGTGGAATAACTTTTAACCAGAATGCATTTTAGAAAATAATTTTTGTTTAAAATGCATTTTAGAAAATAAAAATTTGTTTGAATAACTGTTGTAAAAGTGATTTTTGGTAAAAAGTGAATAGAAAATGAATCTGATTAAATAATACATATACATTTTTCATTTTCTATTGTGATAAAATAGGGAGAAAATAAAATGTTGAAAAGTAGTTAGCATCTTTCAAGTTGCGACTTAACATATATAGGTTGTGAATTTGAGTGCACTAAGTTGCGACTTAAAATTTTCATGATTTGGAGTATCCTAAATTGTGACCTGGAATGAATTACGGGAGCTTTTTTCTAATTCTGACGAAAAAGAGTTTTTTAACTGAGAATATATTTATAAAAAAGGAGTTACCAGACGCATTTAACAAAATACCGAACTTTTGAGTTAAGATACAGTCATTTTTCACAAACAAGCACTTCATCTTGTACCTGAGGCCAGCCAGGGACTCATGTTGGTTTTTTTCTGGACTGCCATCATCAATTCCCTTTTAAATGGAACTGTCCGTTTTCTGTGAATAGAATGGAGCCGTATGGGGTGAAATGGAATTTCCTTACCTCTCAAAGGCTACAAAAAGACCTTGACATGCTTTTGGTTGCAGTGGAAATCATGTTGACTCACGCTGTATCTGCTTCGTCCTGGCCACTATTCTGAAAAATCCTCTCTCTCTCTCCCCCTCTCTCGTTCACTGTTCACTATTCACTATTCACTCTACCCTGGAATAAAACCACTCACACGCTGCCTTCCCTCCATCAGGTTATTTCAAAGATATCCTTTTTTTTTATGCATATCCTGTTTGTTTCCTTCGAAAGCGTGTTCATAAATCATAAATTGGTAGGGAAACATGGAATAGTATGACGCCCAGTTTTTGTTTTTGTTTTTTTATGCCTTCCCTTAATCTGTCAGCAGCGAAGTTTTCCGTTTTAATGCGGTTTTGTTCCGTTTTCTTGAGAAAAGGAATTGGTTCTCTCCTCACTTCTTCTAATGATTGTTTCCTGGGCAATTTTTTTTAACGTGTCTGTCTTCCTTCATATTTTCTTCACCATTGGGATTCCAAATTTGATGACAGCATCAAATCCTTCAACCTGGGTTTGATTTCGTTGACCCTCCTAAGAAATATTGTCTGTCTGGTTCCTTTGTTTTGCATTAATGAGAACGCTCCTGTAAATTTGGATTTTTAACGCAGTTTCATGCCTCTGAACAGAAGTGGGATCTGGTAAATTCTATTTGCAGTTCTCACTCGAGTTTTGGGGAATTTATCAGTCATATCTGAAAATATGTCATGTTTTCATGTATGAGTTATGTACCTATGTAGTTGGCCTGATAAACTTGAAATATAGCAGAAGAGTAACTGTCTGTCTTTGGATTGTGGCAGGTATAGACTTTTTTTTTTCTTTTCTTTGCACAGGCTTCTGCAACTTCAACTCATGGAATCTTGGAGTTATGCCTCAGAAGAGAAAAGGTATTTGTTTACAGATGAAATGGATTTCTCACTGGATGCTTATATGAGAAGTAGAAGAACAATGGTTGAATGGGACAATAAAGCCTCTTATATCTTTGAGAAAGATGATGGGTTCATCTCAGATAAAGAGGTAATTAAAAGCGTTGAGTTTGTGGACTTGGGGTTTCCTGATCTGTTCAGAAGGCCTGTACGTGGCAGCCAGCCTCTGGAAGCATCAAACTGTGAACATGACTGTGATTCTAGTAAGAAAGTTAATTCCTCTACTCATGTTATTGCTCTAAATTCACCTCTGGGTGAAATAGAATCTGAGTCTAGGAATTCATGTTCTCTGGTTGAATCTAAGATTCATGATTCTTCACTGATTGATTTAAAGCTGGGGAGGTTAGGAGATTTTAAAGATGCAAGTAATGATAAAAATGACAACAATGAGGGGTTCAGTTTTCAACCTATGTATCCGTCCACGCTTACGAAGAGAGCTCGCACTTCCAGCTTACCATCTCAAACACCTGTTTGTCAAGTTTATGGTTGTAACAAGGATCTTAGCTCCTCAAAAGACTACCACAAAAGGCACAAAGTTTGTGATGTTCATTCCAAGACGGCCAAAGTTATTGTTAATGGCATTGAACAAAGGTTTTGTCAGCAGTGCAGCAGGTTATTCATTTGTCCTCCATCAATATTACATAATTTTTGTTATAATAATAAGATGATTATCTCATGACATATATAGCAATTAAAGTAATTTTCTAATGTATTCCAAGCATCCTTCTTCATCGCTAGAGAACTGTGTTTGAAAACGGAACATCTTGGCTGTTACTTTATGAATTGAATTGTATTGCCTTTTGGTTGGTTTCTTAATTAGGTTCCATTTGCTAGCTGAGTTTGATGATGGCAAGCGCAGTTGTCGTAGACGCCTAGCTGGACACAATGAACGTCGAAGGAAGCCTCAGTTTGATTACATCTCTGGTAAACGACAGAAGATACTGCATTCATGTCAAGGTATGCAAATCCTTGTCTCGAACACGACCAAAACACATAGAATGAGAAAGCTAGGCATATTGGTGCGCACACACTCTCATACACGTTATCTTAAAGCTATTGTTCTTCATGCCCTCTTCTCAACCCACAAAAAACAAAGAGAAAACTTTAAAGGTAGATATTCTACTACTTGTAAAAGGAAGATCTAACTTTTGCTCCACGCCACAGTTTTTGATGGACAAAGTTTGAAAACTAAGAAGTTTAGAGATCATACTTTCGCATTGATAAATTTCTTTCCCCTTTTATATGTTGAATTGTAAATAATCTTTCATTGCTGAAAATTCTTTATTATCTTCATTCTCTTGATTCTCAGACTCTCAATTTTTGTAGTGGATATATTTCCTCATAGGGAGTTTCTTGTGTGCGATTAATATGGAACTGATTTTTTTTGTTTTCATTAATACGGAGCTTAATTAAGGTGGTTAATTGTATGATTTACATTTTACTTGAAGCCTCTGTACTAGGGTAGCTCTTTATGGGCTGATGCAGCAAACATGATTAATATTCAATGGGCATATTATTTTATCTAGCTTTTGTTTTTTCCCCTTCCCTTTCCTTTTGATAAGATATTTTTTGTTTTTTTTTAATTATTTGTGTCTTCAACATGATTGGTATGTGTTTGAAGAGCCTATGATATATGGGTTTTGTAGCATCGCTCTCATGGGAGAAGGACGATACAGCTTCGGAATATTATTTTTGTTCCTTCATGACATAAACATGTCTTGATTTTCTAACCTTGTCATTTTCACGGCTGAAAAGAAAACCTTGTGAGTTCAGATATGTCAATAATAGCCTTGTGAGTAACACGTAGCCACACTTAAAATTTGGTCAACTCAGCCTAAGGTACATGTACATCGTACATCATTTTGAGGCCATATATTGAAAGCTTCTTCTCTGCATTCTATCAAATGGTATTTTGAAAAATCTACTTAGGAACTCTAGAAAGAGAATCAAGCAAGTCAAACTAGTGTTCATTTCATATAGCATATATAAATAAAAATTAGGCTGCATGTGTTTTCAAAACATACTAGACAACAGCAGCATTTAATGATCCTGTGAATTATTTTATCTTCTTGCTCTCTGTTATTGTGGTCCCCTGGGTGATATGTACCTTGTACCAACTATGTTTATGTATTTTGTCAAAATTTTGTATGCACCAAGGCTGAGGGGAAAAAGTCAGTCTCATTATTTTATCTTTTTAGAAGGACTTGTATGTTTTACATGTTCACATTCTCTCTGAAGACTTGACCAACTTAAAAATTTTAATTTCATGTTTGGAGTGTACTGCATATGAGGTTGCCAAAGAAATACTACAAAACTTTTCAGCTTCATGTGATTAACCTATGCTTACTTTTGCAAATTGCTAAGGATAGATTCTTGCACCAATTGACCCAAAAATTTAGTAACTTAATAGATATGATTGGATAAAAGGCTTAAATGCCTACCCTCTTATCAGATTCTCTTATATTGTATGGGTTTCCAGGTGCCAAATATTTTGGGACTTCATTACAGAAGAGACACCAGTTTGCCTTTCATGACATCTTTCAAAGTGGCATTTTTTACACGGGAAAGCATGAACAAAGCAATCAGATTGGACACATCAAATTTGAAGATGAATCAATCTACGGTTCTCAATTAGCTGTACCCATAACCAATGGTCAAGAGTTATTATCCAGGGCCTCCAACTCCAGAAGTTGTGCTCTCTCTCTTCTGTCAGCTCAGTCACAGGATCTAACATGCAACTCAGCCGGTTCCTTTATTTCTCAAGGCATCTGCGCACAGCACGGTGATGGCCAAGTTGCTGAAACAGCTTTTGGGATAAGCTCTCCGGATAAATATGTTTCAAATCAGTCATTTTCATGTGAGACAAACTCTATGGAAGTTACCAAGAACAGACCCATAATGCCTTCTGATATTGGTCCTGGTCCTGCTCTTCAACTTGAAGTCCATGGAGATGATACTAACAAACCATCAGCAGATTTGTTAAATGCCAAATGTTGTCCTCCTGTTGAACCTAGCTCCACTGTTGATCTGTTCCGATTGTCATCACATCTTCAAAGGGTGGAGCAGCAAAGAAATTCTCTTCAAGTGAAGCATGAAAATGACGATGGCTGCTTTTTTCCAACCGTGTGAGGACTGGGGTGTGTAAGCCAAGTGTCATCAACTGATCCATTTTATTGGTATCTTTATTGTCACATTCTAATATGTAGGACTATTTTCTCAATGAATGCCATTCATTTTTAGCATGTTAAGGGAAGCTAGGAAACTATTAGCCGTGGTAGTTGGTGTTCAAGTAGAGGGAAAGGGAAATAAAAAAATAGACATCCATCTCTGACTGTATAGCACAGATACAGATACCACTGGCACATAAGATGTAGCCATTTGTTTGAAATTTACAAGCAAGTGCAATTTCTTTTTGCCATGGGTAGCTATTTGAGTCTACCTGGTAGACAAAGATGATAGTTCGTCCCCAACGACTATGAACAGAAATTTTAACAAGTCAGACAAATTTCACTAATAGGCGTGCTTTCATTCAAGGCACAGAGAAATGAAAAGGACAAATTGCCAATAATTACGGAGCATGATGTAAAATACTGTCATGGATGTATCATTGGGAAATTTATCATTAGATCCAAAGTAATCCAATTAATGAACAAAAGATCCTACAGATTGGTAAAATTACCATTAGGTTCTAACAGTAGCTAGACTGTTTGTTATTGACGATTAGTGAGGTTGTTATTCAGGTCAGCTTCTGCTGAGATCTGATGGTAATTTTACTAATCTTTGGGACCTTTTGTTTGTTAATTCCTTTATTTAGAACCTGATGGTAAATTTCCCTACATCATTCTATGCATAATGCTTAATTTTAAACAATTGTTAATTCTGAAGAGTTCTCATGAACCCAGCTAGGTTGAGGGGTATATTCAAGGGGGGGTTAAAAAACGATGCAAATCAGGCCACCAGGAAAAAAGTTATAATTTAATGCTCACTCTACCTTTTCTTTTGAGTTATTTTATTCATCTGGGTTGGCTCTTCAGCAGTCCAAGCGAAGAGATAAGGATTTTTAAGTTTGAACAAGTTTTCAACTCCTTACTAAATTATACAGTAAACATGAGTGCTCTGTGGAAAAGATGATAGTCTTAGGAATGGTCCTTAAATGGCAAAATCACTTTTTGCAAATATTGCCTTACATGGTCTCACTTCAAATGTCTATATAAAGAAATAAATAAAAAGTTACTATACTTGGTATATGCTTTTGTTATTCCACTGAGGAATCTCCTTTACAGCCTATAAGCATTCTTCAAAAGAAACTTATTCAAGAGAACTAGAATGAAGCCAGCAAAATTCTCTGAGCAATAGTGACTTCAATTTGCATGAAACACAACTTGTTACTTATTATAATGCAGCAGCCATGGACAAAAGACAGTTGCTGCAATATAATTGTCATCAGAATTATTTTAAACATACATATTATACAATGTGGTGGGTCTTAGTATACCTACCATGTGGATTTTCAATTGTTTTCTTCCAGCTGTTGCCATCTGTGGTGTATATGTTATCATATCTGGAAGCTTAGAGACATTGATAATCACCAGTATTATTTTATTGACCTTCACTTTTCTTTATATTATTATATACTTTCATATCTTAATCCTTATATCAGTCGCAGCATCTTTCCATGGCTGCATTGGTTAGATACACAACACATGAATGGTCTTGAGTGAAGGTGTTGCTTTGGTGGGATATAGGTGTCAAAAGTGAAGAAAAGTAGGGAATGTTTCTTCCTCATTACTTGTATATTTTATTGGTTGGTTTGGAAATTTTCTCCCTTTATTTATGATCATATGTTGTTGGGATTATCTTCTTTAGCCACTATAAATCTCTGATGAGAAAGGGAAAGATTTGAAATATAAGTTTTATAGAATTATTGTGAAGATTTTTGTGTAAAAATATGAACGATGGGAATTGAAGGGAAACTATCAAAATGGATGGATTCAAAAGAAAAGATTGGGTACTATAGATGAACACAGGAATCTACTTCAAAAATAATATTATGTAAAAGAGTAGCAAGTTTAAAATCATAGCGTAATGTTTTAGAATAAAGTTAGCATTGAGTTTACAATTTGATAAAGTAGTATACAGATAAGATGAACAAGTTGCTCATCTTCATTTTTCATTTGAATTGTATTCATTCACAAAGACTCATGCACCAAGTACAAGTCAAAATTTATAATCTCTTGTCAAAAACTCAAAATCTGTAATCTCTTGTCGATCTCCACCCTTGCCTAATAGGTGGAGTAATAAAAGACACAGAAACTCTAATCAATTATATGAGAAAGCTTAACTAAATAGTTAGTTAGCAAGAGTAATACCTTCTCTATGTATAAGTCCAGTCAAAACCTGTCAAATTTTATGGATAGGAATTCCAGTGCTATCTACAATATTTTTAAAAAGAATTGTTTCTATCAGAATTTCCGATGAGTAAGTTAAAAGTTCCAATACAATGAGAAAACAACACAGAACTATATTTGTTGTAACATTTAGACCAACAGATCATGCATGATCCCAATCATTTCAGCAGCAAGTCGTGAATTTGCAGCTATAACTCAAAATCCATCTATCCAGAAATGTCACGTTTGACACCTCCACATCCCGCTTACACTATTACTGAGAACTGATCCTTCCACCTTAAGCTTAATGCATCTGAAAATTGTGCATATCCTTACCATTTGAAGCAATGTTGGTACAAGAATTGGATTTAGGCGTAATATTTGTCATGGATATCAGATTATCCAAATGAAAATAAGTGTTCTTTTTTTGCAATTTAAATGTGAGAGACATATGGTTGGATTGGAAGTATTATATACTTCTGGGATTGTTTGCTTTACAATGCGTATATGACTTTAAATTTAGATTTTATAATTATTGCATTTTTAAGAACAAGTTTTGAGAGAGAGAAAAATCTGTTTAAATGCTTGTTCTAAGAAAAATCATATTTAAAAACAAAATTTAAAATTTTTTTTAACATAAGGTCCTTAAAATCAATTTCGGCAAACCAAATAGACTCGAAAGTAAATAAGGCGAGTTGATTGAAACTGGAGAGTGGCGAGAGTTCAAGATGTCAAGCCCGAATTAAAATTGATCCGCTTCTTATTACCCAATTTTGTAGACCAAAAAACAATTTTACAGAACAAAAAATTAGAAAGGATTAGTATCGTTTTTTGTTCTTTTAAATTTCAAACATTTTTTCCATATAAGTTTATAAGAATTTAGATTTAATTAACTCTTATAAATATAGGGATTAAAACTAAAATTTATTAAAAGTGTAAGGCTTAAAACAAAAATTGATTAAAAGTATTTGGACTAGAAGATTTTAGTTTTGGTCCATACACTTAATGATAATAATTAATGCTATTAAGCCTCCAAATTCTCATGAAACTATAGGGACAAAAATTATAAATTTGAAATTTCATGGACTAAAGCCAAAATTCACGAAAACTTGAGGGACTAAAAATTATATTAATTCAAATAAAAATATAAAAGCAATTCTTTTTTTTTTGTATTTGTTAAAATTGATTATTGTCTTTTGTTCGGTAAAACATTTAACCGATATCTTCGTGAGCAAATATATTTCTTTCCTTTTCTGGCCATAACTTGCCAGAAAGTTCAATTTATTGGTAAGTTCAACTACTGTGGTTGAACAGTATCCACACACCACAGAATCTAATGTCATTGGTAATTGTCAAACATAACATGCATTATATTCATTGATTTTGAGAATTTTAAGGTCATAATTGAGAGTAGAACTTTGTTTTTTTTATCAGAGAGAAGAACTTTGTTTATTTCATTAGTAAACTATATTTGTTAGTGGCAGATGAATATGTAATATTGAGAGATGTATTGTAAGGTTCCAAGGAAGTAAGTTATTTATGAAAAGGTCGTAAGAGTTGTCAATGGCAGCTGCTCCACTTGTCGATAGTACTCCTCGACTTGTCGTTGACAATCTCTTAGGACCTTTTCATAAATAACTTCATTCCTTGGACCTTACAATAAATCTCCCTAGGAGAATTACCCAGAGGTCCCAAGCAAGGGAGTGTGTTACAAATTGGTCCCAAAAGGTTGTAAATTGTAGTTGCTTCACTTGTAAATTGTGCTTCTCGATTTGTCATTAATAACCTCCTGAGACCATTTTGTAACACATTCCCTTACTTGAAACCTATGGGTAATTCTCCCATATTTAATTTAACGGTGGATAAACTACAAAGTATACAAACACAATTTTTAGTTTTTAGGGGATTTGTACTGACAAAAAACAATGAGGAAAAGAGACAGTTTGGTGCACCAAGAAATAAGAGGGAAATGGTTGCCTGGCCAATTAGCCATAGATTTCTTTTTTAACTATTATTATTATAAGCCTACATGTATTTTCTTAAAAGAGACAATCATGTTCAAGACATTACTGTATAGCAAATGTGAATTTTGATTCGTCATATTATGAATGACTAACTCATTTCACCAGATCCACCCTCTTGGTAATTAGTTAGATTTTTTTTGTTAAAACACGTGTTATCCTTCTATTAGAAGTAATCTTGTTTGAGGTACCATCGAATCTTGCTTCATCATGTTACAAAGGATTAATTAACTATAATTTGGTGCAACATTTATCATATTATCATTTTTTGGAAGTATAATTGAGGTTTGCCGACAAAAAAGAACTGGGCTAACTTTGGGCCTCAGTAGTAGAATAAATGGGCCTCAGTTTCATACCGTCATATGATATTCCGCAAATGGGCAGTCCGTTGAAGATCTGAGCTATTTAAAAATTGCTGGAAAAGAAAGTATTGAAATTTAAGATGAAGGGAGATTTCGCCCTACCCTTGACTTGTAGGTAAACCCAACCCCTGCCTAAAATTTATGCAGCAAAAAAATAAATAAATAAATCACACAATAACGTATTAATCCGATAATCTGTTTTATCTTTCAATTATCAACGTTAAATCTCAATGTTTAGCTGTGTTTTTCTTTCTTTCCTCCGCGAATATTTTAAAATTTAAATTCACAAGCATAATCATAAGGAGGTACAGGAAAAAAAGAAGGCATGATTGCTACCACGCTGGAATATTTACTTCAAACAAAGCATTGTCCATTACTTTATACTCATTTTAAGATAATGGTGATATCAACTAATATTTGTCATAACAATGATAAAAAGAACAATGCATTAATAAATAAATATATAACATAACATGACATAATATAATATAATGGTCTTGGTGAGGTGTTGAAGTAAAACCGCAATAGAACCTGTGATATTCATAAACTATTCCTAGTTGTTTCACTTCGGTGTGGCGTTAAGTTCATCCCAAGCTTCAATCCAAACGACCATGGCGTCTGCAAGCTTGACGAAGTAGGGATCCACCTTGCCAAGCTTGTCCTTGACCTGCTTGGAGAGCTCAGTGTAGCATTTCTGAACAGTGGAGCATTCTTTGGGGAGTGTAGCAGATTGGAAGAATGGAATGATCTCTTCTTGCCAGAAGATGCCTTTGTAATCCTTCTTCAGATTCACAAATGGATTGCTTGCTTTGCTGTGCCATATGTATGGCAGACCAGTCTTCACTCCCAAACCCAGATGGTCACAGATCACCTTCACAGTTCATCAATGCATATCACACCATATCAGAACCAGAATTTACCAGGAAAATAGATGAAAGCAAGCATGTAAGAAGGCGTCACATGTATGGAAGGCTAGTCCTCAATCCCAAGTTCAAACAGTCAAAGGAGAATCATTATAAGGTTTCAAGGAATGAATATAATGACCAAAAGATTCTAATAACAAGCGAGCAATATAGACCCGTTGTCATTTCTTACAACAGAATTTGTCATTATATACCGCTCACTTGTTGTAGAACTTTTCGATGATGACATTATTTCCTTGGGACCTCGTAGTGATCCTTGCAAGGAAGGTGTCATATGTATGGCAGACCAGTAATCACTTCGGTTCCCAGCTCTGATGGCCACAGACCATATCATACATCAATGCATCAAGCATAGTTGAAAGAGGATTCAAAATAAAGATGCAGATATTTTCTTTGGCTTAAAAAATATGAAGGTAGAGAGGGTCATGTGATTTGATATGATAAAACCTTCATGCACCAGCCAGCCCACATATCGTCCAAAAGGTTGGCCATCCCCCATCAGTCCGAAATACATTGCTGGTCCGATCAGCTCGCGGTTAAATGCCAGATTCATACCACACATGGGGAACAAAGTTTCTTTGGGTATAGTCAACACAGCATCAACGTACCTGAAAGCACAACATATAAGACCCATAAAAAACCAAATGTTGTTCAAGAAAAGATAATATTGATTATTATCATGAGCATAGAGGAACAAAACACACATACTTGGTATTCCTCTCTTGAGGCTTCACAAGCTGTGTTGGAGCATCATAGTCAGGAATATTGAGCCAGAGGCCATGAGAAACGGCGGTTGGGGTGCCCTCACGGAGGCTAAAAGGGTAGCCCCGGACAAAGTCAGTACCTTCTCTGTAGGGATCATAAAGAGTATTGAAAAAGTATGGAGTGGATGGAGATGGGAGATTCTTGATGTGCTGCTCAAGTGCATTGATATCTTTGCCAGATGGGTCTTTTGCAATCTGCATATCAACACAATATATGGTTTGGGCCGGGGGGGGGGATCAAGTTCATATTCACAATTCAAACACACATCCCCTAAACATTCGCTCACATTATGTGCTTCACATCATTCTGGGGTACTGATGAATAATAAAGCCCCAGATAATTTGTTACCATTCTGGATAAGATTCTTGATGGAGAAGGCCAGCAATAGTAAGGATAAAGCTACCAAGAGATCAACAAGAATATTACAAAACAAACCCAGTTAGAACATAAAGAAATTCAAAGATCAAGTGCTTGTTCACTAGTGGCATCAAAATTCATGAATCAAACATGGGCTCCCTCATAATCAGTTAGAACCCGCTGGGACTCAAATTGAACTAAATAGGCACGATCACACAAAAGAATGAATCGCAATAACAAATGTTCCATCTGTAAACGGGCCCGTCTAAGACCAGAATCTCACACTTCAGCTACCAATTAGTTTCATAAAATTCAGAACCCAACATACCAGTAAACCTCAAATCCGCCATTTGCAAATCCACCAACCAAGAAACAGTAAAAGGGGAAAGCAAGCCATTAATAAAAGGAACAAGAAACTTACAAAGCAATCATCGTCAATGGTGAAGATGTACTTCTTCTTAGAGACCATGAAGCCAAAGCAGCGATATGCAGTGTCCTTGAAGGAAATGCAAGAAGCCTTAGGACCCAAGATCCTGTTGATATCATTCCGATTGAAGAGCTCATAGTCGAAACCTTGAGGGACCTTAATGGTCTTGGAGGGGTCACCGTCTTGGACTATGATCAAGTGGTATGGCTGGAAAGAAGGACGCCACATCTCCAAGAAATCAAGGTTTCGGATCGTGGGGTTCACGATGTCAAGCTCATCTTTCAAAAGGGGCACAGGTTTGACTGAAACTTCAGCCATTAGAGACGGCGCAGGTAAAGCAGGAAATCTGAAAGGCAGAGACTTTCAGAAATATCAAATTCCAAACTGCCAATCTTTGTTAGCTGCTCAATCAGCTTCCTGGCGTTGGGGAAAGCTTCCCTGCTTCATTTAAGTAAAAACTTTTCACAATTCTTCAATCTTCTCACCACCTCTTCCACCTTATTCTCTTCATCCCTTCTCGAATATCCCATCCTTTATTCACTATTGTTAGGAAATTCTTATGATCTGTCCAGGCTGCCTCAAATATGAATATCTTATGCCTCTTCTCATATTTAAATTCACAATCAACTATTAGCATATGGTAGTCTGACCCCACTAGCTCAATTTGAGTGACTAAGGCATTCTGAATTCTACATTTGCCACCGCCCGATCAATTCTTTCTTTTACACGATCATTTCCCAGTCTTCTATTACTCCATGTAAACTTTGCTCCTTGAAATCCCAAGTCTAGCGGGTTACAGTCTGCTAGCATACTCTGAAAATTCATCATTCTATTTACATTCACCGGTATTTTACCCATTTTTTCCTCCACAAAGCTCACATCATTAAAATCCCCAACGCACAGCCATGAGTCTTCAATACCCGCTGCTATGCTTCTCAATCTATCCCATACCTTTCTTTTATCTTCCACTCTCGGGCTCCATAGATCAGTGTTATGCAGGGAGCTAGAAACCATAGAGCAGATGAATGAAAGATATCTTGAGCAATGCTTAACTGATGCTCATGATAAATAGTATTCCATATATACAGATTGTACACGAGTCTTGTGCATGCACAATAGAATTGGAGAATATAACAGAAGCTATGAATTCTAGCCACGTGTACACAATGTATAACAGAAAGACATTCCTCTCATATACACAAATACAGAAACACCCTTCATTATAGAGTTATAATCTAACACTCCCCCTCAAATGAGAGGGTGGCACAGCCAGACCGAGTTTGTGCTTAAAGGAATGGAAGTTATACTGTGCTAAAGGTTTTGTAAAGCAATCTGCAATTTGAAGCTTTGATGGAATATATCTAATATCAATAACTCCTAATTGAAAATAATCTCTTATAAAATGTATATCAATCTCAATGTGTTTGCTCCTAGCATGCTGCACCGGATTCAAGGCTAATGCTCGAGCACTCAAATTACCACAACATATTACTGCTGGTGTCTTTAAGAAGAGTCCAATTTCAGACAACAGAGAGCTCAACCACTTGATCTCAACTGATCTATCAGCAAAGGACCTATATTCTGACTCGGCACTAGACCTCACCACAACCTTCTGTTTCTTGGATGACCAAGGTATAAGTGTATTACCCATGAAAACACACATGCCAGCTACAGATTTCCAATCTTCAGAGTCACATGCCCAATCTGCATCAATGTAAGCAACCAGTTGGAGCTTCCTACATGGCTTAATGTGCAGACCAAGGCTATAAGTTCCCTTTAAATATCTAAACACATGTTTCACTGATTGCATATGACCAATTCTAGGCTTAGATAAGAACTGACTAGCTTATTCACGGCATAGGTGATGTTTGGGTGAGTGGTTGTGAGGTATTGTAGAGAACCTACAGCTTTCCTATATTCAATGGGATTGTTCAGCAACTCTCCATCCGTGGAAGTAATTATTCTGCCTGTCACCATGGGAGTTGGTATTGGAGCACAATCACTCATGCCAAACCTTTTTAACAAATCAATGGTATATTTGCTTGATTCAAATAGTTGTTAGCTTTACTATTGGACTAAATGTTTCCCTGAAGTCGATTCCCGGTGTTTGTTGAAAACCTTTAGCCACGAGCCACGCTTTGTGCTTGAGGATAGATCCATCGGCATGAAACTTGGTCTTAAAGACCCATTTGTTGTTGATGAGCTTTTGGTTGTTAAATGTAACAAGAACCCAGGTGCGATTGCGAGTTAGTGCCTCGAACTCAGTCTTCATTGCCTGCAACCACTCTAGAGAAGCTACGGCATCTGTGACAGTAGCAGGTTCTAAACTTCTGGCTAAAGCAGTAGAGGTCTCTACTTTTAGTAAGCCTACGTATAGCTATTTGGGCCTTACTATTCCCATTTTGGCCTGTGTGATCAGGGGATGGTGGTTGATCGGCTCTGGTTGAGGATTCTCTGCAGAGCTCTCAGTTGTGGGCTAGACAATACTTATTGGTATTGTGTCAGAAGATCCAACAGCTGGTTGAGGAGTATTGTTCATGATAGGGAAAACCATCGGCTCCTGATTAGAAGACACATTATGCTGTATCGTATTGATCTCTACTTCATTCAGTATGGTGGCAGTAGTGTTAGCTTATAGGTGATGATCATGCAAAGGCAAATGGACAATGAGTGGCATACTAATTATCATCACCAACATACTGAGACTTGCGAGTGGGGAAACCTGTTGCAAAGGGAAATAGATACGGATAAAAAAACAATGTGTCAAGAGATGAACACTTTACCCGAGTCACTCAGGCACTTGAACCCTTTCTGTTGAGCTGCAACTCCAAGAGACACACATTTCTTGCTACGAAACTCAAGCTTGTGATCACTGAAAGGCCTGAGACAAGGATAACACGCACAACTTTAGCTCAAAGTAGTTTGGCTATGTTCCTTTAAGCAGAAACAGGGGTGTCTGACCATGTAACACAGGTGTTGGTAAATGGTTGATTATGAACATTGCCATTTGGAAGGCCTCTACCCAGAAGTAGTAAAGTGTACTTGTGGTTGAAACGAGCGATCATCATAATGGTAGCAGGTAGCGAGTGTGTGGCCTGGTCTTTGACAGTGGACACAAAAGGGTTGACCACCACGCATACCACGAAAACGACTTCTAGTTCCTTGAAGTTTATGTGAGCCACCTCTCCATGCTATGGACCGATTGGAATCATGATACTTGTTAGAGGATAGTAATTAATATATAATGTTATGTATTAGTTTTTCCTAATGTATTGTGTTAGTTTCAGTGGTCCCCCTCTCTCATATTATATTCCTCGAGAATATTCTTCTAGGGCTGATTGTGCTTGTACTATATAATGTATTCTATCAGTGTAATGAATCATTGGCTGCTGTCCTGTTTTGCATCTTCAATCCAAAACCTTTCTTGGTATCAGAGTAAAAGATGTCGTCTTCCTCTAATGACCAATCATCATCAGCTGCAGCCTCCTCTATTGCAGCCGCTGCCTCATTTGTTGCAGCACAATCTTCGACGAATAGAACCTACTCTTTTTTTCACTCATATGGCCAGACATCGGCGATTAAGCTCGACAGGACTAACTTCTTGATCTGGGAATCAGTCATGCTTCCTCTCATAGAAGGTAACCGATTGGAGTCTCACATTAACAGAGCTGGAGTCATTCCGACCAGATACATCCCTGGAGATGCAGGGGTCATTCCCAACCCAGCATATGAAGAGTGGTTCCCCACTGACCGAATGCTTGTCGGATGGCTTCGCAATACCATATCTCAGGATGTGGGTGCTCAGTTACTGCATTACCAGACTGCGCGTGATCTCTAGGTTGGTGCCAGAGAACTCACCAGTGCTTCAATAAAGGCACGCATCATGATTTACAAATCTGAGCTGCATACAACTCGGAAGAACAACATGAAAATGGAGGAATATCTCAGCAAAATGAAAAACATCTCAGATCAGCTAGCTCTCGCCAGTGCACCCATTTCTACCGATGAACTGGTGATGCACACTCTTAATATGCTCGATGCAGATTATAATGCCATCGTTGTCAAACTCCTTGATCAAAACAATCTCACTTGGATAGAAGCTCAAGCTTCTCTGTTGTCCTTTGAAAGTCGTCTTGATCAGCTCAATCAGCTCTCCTCTCTGTCTATTCAGCCTTCGGTTAACATTGCACCATGTGAGACATTGACTCACAATTTTCGTTCTCGCAAAACACCTGAAAGCAATCGTGCTTCTTGGCGAGGAAACAGGGGCTCTAGAGGTTATCGTTCACGCGGTCACCAAGGAGGTTACAGTGGTGGCAGTTACCCAACTTATAGTAATCCTTCCTATTTTTCTAACAGTAGCAACCGTACATATTGCACGTTTTGTGATAAGTATGGTCATGTTTATAATCAGTGTTTTCAACGACCTGACCAATTCTTTACGAATTCTCCTAATTTTACTCGAGATTATAGTGGCCCTTCACCTCATGCCCTGTATGCTGGACCTCACACTATTACTGATCTATCGTGGTATATGGATAGCGGGGCAAACTAGCATGTCACCCCAGATGTAGGTCAGCTTGATCAAGTCTCACCAATGGGTAAGTCATTTTTGTCAACGTGCACAGGTGAACAAGTTAGAATTCATGGAATAGGATCAAAGTATTTTCCTCATTCTAATCTTCATTTAAACAATGTTCTCCTTGTTCCATCTGCTGCTAAGAATATGCTAAGTGTCCACAGATTAGTCAAGGACAACTCAGTTGATATTTGCTTTTCTGACACTGGTTGCACTGTGAAGGACAAGGAGAAAGGAGTTACTCTGATGGAAGGGAAGATAAAACATGGGATATACCCCATGCATAAAGATGAGAGTCCTAAAGCATATGCTACTAATGCTGTTGGTTTTGTTTCTGCAAATGCTAATAATAGTACTTATTTACAATGGCATTATAAGTTAGGCCATCCCAGTGACTGTGTGCTGAAACAGATATTGAACAAATGTAATGAACATATTACCTTTAATGAGAATTTTATTTGTGAATCTTGCCAAATGGGAAAGTCTAAATATCTGCCATTTCAATCTTCTTTGTCTCATGCCACTGCACCCTTAAAGCTTGTTCACACAAACCTTTGGGGCCTATCGCCTGTTTAGTCTCATGGTGGTCACAAGTTTTACATTCATTTTGTTGACGATTTTAATCGATATACGTGGCTCTATCCTTTGAAACATAAGCATGAAGCAATTCATGCCTTCAATATATTTCGTTCCCAAGTTGAAAATCAGTTTAATACACAGATCAAGATAATTCAATGTGATAATGGAACAGAATATAAACCTTTCATTCCTGTGACTCAAGCTACTGGTATTATTATGCGATACACTTGTCCCTACACTTCGGCACAGAATGGCAGAGCCGAAAGGAAACATAGACACATCGTGGAGATGGGACTTACACTCTTAGCTCAAGCTCATATGCCTCTTACTTATTGGGTAGATGCTTTTTAGGTTGCTGTATAACTTATCAACAAATTACCCACTTTAGTGTTAAAAGGATCTACACCTTTATCTTACCTGTTTCACACTGAGCCAAAGTAAAAGGAGCTTCAACCATTTGGTTGTGTATGTTATCCGTGTCTTAAGCCTTATAATTCTCATAAATTTCAGTTCCACAGCCAAAAATGTGTATATCTTGGTCCAGCTCCTCAGCACAAGGGATATAAATGCTTGAGTTCAACAGGTTGAATATATGTTTCTCGTCATGTTATTATTTATGCATCAGTTTTTCCCTTTGTGACAGGTTTTCTTCATAAAAAGGAGACATCTTCAGTAAACTATGAAGCTGGTGTGCCTTTTATTATTTCAGACAAACCTATCAATGAAGTTCCTGCTATTGCTGTGACCCATTCAACTGCTGTTACAAATCCAACAGCACATACTAAGACAAATGATTCTGCTTCACAGATCCAGATAGGTTCTCTCAGCAATGTTGCTGCTGAACCACATGAATTAACTTCACACAATACATCTAGCTCGACATCTCCTTCCAATTCTGCAAACTCATTATCATCAACTGAACAACCTGGAGCTACAAATAAGCATCCTATGATAATAAGATCCAAGGTTGGTGTCTTTAAACCAAGATATCCTTTTGTTGGCTTACTCCAATATGAAGATTCAGCTTTTCTTCAACATCTTGCTGAGCCTAAAAGCATCCGAGAAGCTTTATCCTCATCTTACTGGAAACAAGCAATGGTAACTGAATATGAGGCACTAATGAGAAATCACATATGGATCTTAGTTCCCAGAAGTCAAGCCCATAGCATTGTTGATTGTCGATGGGTCTATAAGAATAAGTTCAAAGCAGATGGGTCACTCTTTAAACCAAAAGCTCGACATGTAGCAAAGGGTTTCCAACAGTCTCCTGGAATTGACTATGGTGAGACTTTCAGTCTTGTCATAAAACCAACCACAATCAGAATAGTTCTTACTATTGTAGCAACCTTTAACTGGGAAGTTAGACAATTAGATGTGAATAATGCTTTTCTGAATGGTTTTCTTTCTGAGAGTGTTTTTATGCGTCAACCTGAAGGGTTTGTGGACTCTCGTTATCCTAATCATGTTTGTAAATTGGTGAAGGCAATTTATGGCTTAAAATAAGCCCCAAGAGCTTGGTTTGATCGGCTCAGATTTACATTACTACAGTGGGGATTTCAAAACATTAAGAGTGACATCTCTCTCTTCTATCTACGCTCCAGAAAGCTAATTGTGTTCATATTGATTTATGTAGACGAGATCCTGATAACAGGTAATGATTCAGCCTATATACTTAGTTTTATAAAGAAATTAAACAGATTGTTTGCTTTAAAAGATCTTGGTCATGTATACTACTTTCTTGGATTGGAGATACATAGAAATTCCACAGGTTTCTATCTCAATCAAGGAAAATATATTCTAGAATTGTTGCAAAAATTCAACATGCTTGATTGTGCTCCTACACCTACTCCAATGGTTGCTGGACGTTCATTTTCTGCATTAAAAGGACAGCCCATGATGAATCCATCTCTCTATAGATGTGCAATTGGATCTCTCCAATATTTGACAACAACAAGACCAGATATAGCTTATTCAGTAAATAAGCTGAGTCAGTTTCTAAGCAATCCAACTGACATCCATTTTCAAGGAGTGAAATGGGTCATTCGGTATTTAAAAGGAACTTTCCATTATGGAATACATCTTTCTCCATTTCAGAAACTCACTCTAACAGCATTTACAGATGCAGATTGGGCTGTCAATCATGATAACAGGAAGTCTATGGCAGGATGTTGTGTCTTTTTAGGAACTACACTGGTTTCCTAGTTTTCTAGAAAATAAAAGGTAGTTTCAAGGTCAAGCATAGAATCAGAGTACAGGGCCTTAGTTGATGGAGCTGCTAAGTTGAAATGGTTATTCTCCCTGCTGACAGAACTTGGTCTCCGAATTCATCAACCTGCCACTATATGGTGTGATAATATGAGTGCTAAGGCATTAGCAGCAAATCCTGTTCAACATACACGAAGCAAGCATATAGAAATTGATGTGCATTTTATCAGGGATCTAGTTCTTCATCGTTTCCTTGCTATGAATCACATTCCATCTCATCTCCAGCCTGCATATTGTTTCACAAAGGCTTTACCTCATGCCAAGTTTATCAGTTTCAGACACAAACTCGGGCTGTGTATCACACTCTCTCGTTTGAGGGGGTGTTAAAGGATAGTAATTAATATATAATGTTATTTATTATTTTTTCCTAATGTATTGTATTAGTTTCAGTGGTCCCCCTCTCTCATATTATATTCCTTGAGAATATTCTTCTAGGGCTGATTGTGCTTGTACTATATAATGTATTCTATCAATGTAATGAATCATTGGCTACTGTCCTGTTTTGCATATTCAATCCAAAACCTTTTTATACTGATCACCAGGTGTGGCATCGTGTTGAGCTAGATTTATAGTGGGTTGAATGCTAAGTGTTGAGGAATGGTTCAGTTGGTTCAGGCGTATCTCAAAGGCAAGTAGAGCAGCATGAGTTTCTATCCAAGTGATGTCAGGTTTATCAATCAGCTTAACGACTATGGCATTATACTCGGCATCCAAACCATTTAGGGTGTATAATATCAGATCATTAGTTGCTATCGGGGAACCAGCTAATGCCAAGGCATCAGAGAGACGTTTCATCTTTGCAAGATATTCCTCCATTGATAAAGCATTCTTCTTGGTGTTATGTAGCTTATTTTTAACCACCATTATGCGAGCTTTGGTTGAAGCACAAGTCAATTCACGGGCAGCATTCCAAAGTTATTTCGTTATCTGGCAATGAAGGAGTTGAGCAGCGACATCTTGGGTCATGGTATTGCGCAGCCAATCGATGAGCAAGCGATCCACAGCGAACCACTTGGTAAAGGCTGGGTTGGGTTGTGGTCCTTTTGCATCATGAACGAATTTTGGTGGTGCTACATAGGTTCAGCTGATGTGATTAACCAGTCTGTTACCTTCAATCAGAGGCAGAACTATCGACTTCCATATCAGAAAGTTGGAACGATCCAGTTTGATCGCATCATTTTGGCTCAATGAATTGAACAGGGAGTGAGACTTAGAACTGGTAGATGAGGCTGAATCTACTGAGGAGGATGAGCTAAACATGGTGAAGGGAATAGGAACCTGGATACTCTGATACCAAGATAGAAACCAGGGAGCAGATGAATGAAAGATATCTTGAGCAATACTTAACTGATGCTCATGATAAATAGTATTCCATATATATATATATATAGATTGTACACGAGTTTTGTGCATGCACAACAGAATTGGAGAATATAACAGAATCTATGAATTCTAGTCACGTGTACATAAAGTATAACAGAAATATATTCCTCTTAGATACACAAATACAGAAACGCCCTTCATTATAGAGTTATAATCTAACATAGGGAGGGAACTTTAATGAACTTGAGCTAAGATTTCCATGTACAATATTTTCAGAGTGGTGCCAAATATTTAAAAAAAAAAAAGTTGTGGTTTTCAGCTAAGCATGCTAATCTTTCTTCCTTTATTTTTTTTTTCCCATTTAGTGAAACTTCTATTGGGATGTAAAAGTTGATTTGTCTTAATCTGAAGAGTAATTTCAAATGCTATGACAAACTTTAGTTTAATCAGCTAAGCCACTCTTAAATGTAATACCATTCATGTACCTAGTATTTTATACTTTTAAAATAATTTATTGAATTTTTTTTATCTAGCCTTTATAATTAATCAATTGAATCTTATATCAATGATCAATTATAGAATTATATGAAATTAATTGTTTGCCAGTGCAAACTATTTTTAAGTAATTTTGTAGAAGCTCTTTTTCTTTTTTTGCCAAATTCTGTAGAAGTTTTTATTCACTAAAATTTAAACTAAATTTAAATCTATCAATTAAGTACTGTCTCTGATTCTTAATATAAGCTTAAGTTGATTTATTTTTTTAGAAAACTAAAGAAGTTAAATAAACCATTTTAGAGTATATATATATATATATTTTAAACCACTCATATGTATCATTAGATTATATATTAATTTATAAGTAGGCAAGTTAGTTTAGAAAAATGATAAATAAATCAATTTATTTGTTTTTCTTAATCTTCCATAATAGTCAATTAAGATTTATATTAAAACAATGGATGTCATATATAGTTTTAGTGAATTAAATTGACCTAAATGAAATGAAATACACAGCCAGACACATAGATAGATGGTGAACGACACGTTATTGGTTTGGTGCATATAAATCATACATTGGAGCTTTTAGCATGTTATAGTGAACCATAAGTTGCATTCAATTATAATCCATTTGTGGAGTTCGATTGTTCCCTTTTAAGTTTTTTGTTTATGTTTTGATAATTTTCTCTCCCCTTAACTTCTTTAATTTTCTACATAAATATGCACCTTACTAAATCGTCGGGCCCTATAACTTAACCAACACTAAACATTAAAAAAAAAAAAAGGCCCTTGATGATCATTTAGATGTCAACGTTAGTGTTACGAATAAGACTGTCTTATTTAATCTTTCTTCTTACTATTATCAAAACAAGAATCCAATATGAAGAGTTTCAATGCTAAACTTCCTGATAGTTGGGTTTGGATGAGGGATTTATCTGCATCAATTTTTTACTTTTGATTTCTGAAAGTATTGATGGAGTACTTTTGTGAGAAAATCGGTGAAATTCTTCTGTTTTGAAATTTTATCAATTAGAAGAATCTAATATATTTTTATATGCAAAAATTATCAGTGTTCTGAAGTATTTCTTACGTAGAAAGTACTGATACTCGAACTCCTTCTAGTGAGACAACATAAAAAAGAATTCCTTCTAACTAATAAAATTTGTAAACATGAACTTTTCACCAATATTCCCTACTTCTACAATGAAAGGGTAAAGGGAAAAAATAGAAGAGTCAAACACAAATGAAAAGATAGCTCTAACTTTGGCTAATTTTTATTCCTGTGCTGACAAGTTCTCTGACTCAAAACTTGAAGATCAGTAAGTGCAAGCTATTCTGCATACAGACCAATAATAATCCAAAAGCCACATCTATGATTGCTGGATATATGGTTTGTAGCTTTCATTTCTGCTATAACAAACTTTTTAAACTTTACATATATATAATTGAAGAACAACCACAGAGAATAACAAACATTGAGAAAGAGACTGATGATAAGAACACATAACTTCCATTTTTCCAACTATGACTATATATGCAATTCATCCATCACTTCAAATCCACTTTGGCACTGGAAGAAGAAGACGAATGAAGCAGTGAAGATACCGAGAAGATTGTGTTATCACCTTCCCGGTACGAATTCTGGACTGCTGGTAATGATGAAGATGTTGCCTTGACATCATTATTTGCAGGAGATCCCTTCAAAAGTGCATCAACTTTTGCATATTCTTCTCTTTCGTGTTTGATCTCCTTGAGCATTGCTGCAACATCTTTAATTGCAGGCCTCTCATTTGGGGTTGAGTTTACACACAACAAGGCTATGCCTAGTGCCTGCATCATTTCCTCTAGTTCAGATTCTGGTCTTGACAGTAAGCTCAGGTCAAGCACTTCAACCCCTCTTTTCTGTCTCACCCAATCAACAACATGTTGCCCCTCTGGTATTGTTGGATCTATCGGTTGCTTGCCTGTCAAGACTTCCAACATAACTACTCCATAGCTATAAACATCGCTCTTCTC
>JANTPZ010121989.1:0-18105 GCA_025593235.1 Vachellia pachyceras | reverse complement strand
TAAATATTATTATTTAAATTGTCCAGAGGCCTCATAAATGTAATGTTAAAGTGACTAAAAATATTTTTTGGAGTACCCTAATTTATAAAATTGTTTCTAGCAGAAAGTTAGAAAAAGTTTGCCAGAACGGTGATACGAAAGATCGAAAATCGCCGAATTGGATTTTCGAAAGAAAATTTATTAAGGGCACTTCTGAAATGAGTTTGGAGAAACAAAAAATTCCCTAATGAGCTTATGAAATATGGGAATTTTTGAGTTAATAAAATGACCTTAATGATCAGAAAATTCCTGAAAAGTATTTTTGATAGCCAAAAATCATAAAAGTAAGGGCATTTTTGGATTTTTGATTTTTGGTCAAATTATTAAAGTTTCCCAAGCCATTTTTCTACCTAATTTCGTGCCAAAACCAGAAAAGAGAAGGAGAGAATGGCGGTGGAGCAAAAAGGAAGAATTTAAACCAAAATCTCAAGGTAAATTTAGTTTAAGCTTGATTTCTTCTTATAAAACTCATCTAGAACCTCTTCTCTACCATTTGGTTTAGATTTCTTGAAAATTTGTTGAGTGAACTTTTATAAAGATGATGCTTGGAGGTTCTAGCGAGAGAAAGCAAGAATTACAAGTAACAGATGCTCTAGATCAACTTTATGCATGATTTACCATATGTTGCTAGTAAGTTTGAATTGATTTAAGCTTGTTATGAAAATTTGGCATGAAACCCTTCCTCTAGCTGCTGACCAAAATTTATGATGCATGAGAATGAATTTTTTTTTAAGTTATTAAATGATTGTATATTGATATAGGAATGATATTATGCATGTGTATGCAAAGAGATGTTGAAAAATCTCATTTCCTCCAATTTCTGTCAATTTCGTACAGCTACAGTAAGGAAAGGAAAGAGTGTGGTTTTGAATGTTTTGATGATTCCATTTGATTTAGAATGCAAAATTGTGTAGTGTAGAAGTGAACCCACAATTTTGGAAGCATTAGAATCACATTTAGCAAAGTTATAAGCTTAAGACCTTAAATGGTTAATGGGAAAGTTTAAGGGATTGTGTAGTGTTGTAGTGCATTAGTAATAGCAAGTTGATGATTCCAAATGCTTTATGACAAGTGTAGGAGTTCCAAGGTGCTAAGAAGAAGTTCAAAGTGCAAGTAGAAGCCACATAAAGTTAAATTGGAAAGTTAAAGCTTCAAGGTAGCAACACTCCTAACTTTGACATCTATTTGCATTGATTTTGACACAAGTTAATTGTTATGTTGTTGTGTGGTTGTAACCACCAAAAATGGAAAATGCATAGTTGTAGCTATGCAATGATTTCCTTGGCCTTATGCAAATGTGTTAGAAGTAAGGTTTGCTATTTATGTTACATGGCATAATTATTTTATTTATCTAATCATGCATGTTGATGTTAGAACTGTTTGCTACTGAGATTTTTGAAATCTCACCCTTTGCAATATCAAACCATAGGCACAGCCCAAGGAGCCAGGGCAAGATGGTGCAAGGTGAAAGGTGAGTGGCTTCCAAAGCTAAATGAAAGCTTGTACTTGATATATTGCTTTCACGGTTGATGTGTATAAATGCATCTTTATGAGTTATTGGAGAAATATAAATTAAACCCCTACTCTAAGTCATTTTGATGTTATGTAATGAAAGTATGGGGATTTTGATGTAAAATTCATGAAGAAATTGCAATTGAGCATGCAAGGTGGTGAAAAAAGGATTTGAAAGCCCTTTAATAGAACTATATAGTATATTTTGAGCAAATTAACTCCATTGGCCCTGAAATTTGGTAGACAGATAGATCTCTTTATAAGCTTTCTATAGAGTCCTAATTTGCCTCATTTGAAGTTGTATACAAAAAGTTATGCATGTTTGAAGTTCAGCAGAAAATCTGTCAGCAGAGGTTGGCCGAATTTTAAAGTTGGCCGGGACCAAATCCAAGGTTAGTCGGGGCGAAAGTGGTCAGAGAGCAAATTCTCCTTAAGTTCAGAAGTTCGCCGCAATGAAAACTAAAGTACGTCGGTACGAAATGCCTCCCCTGTAACCATGTGAATAGTGATTTTTCCGAGTCCTTTCAACTTGGTTTGGAATTTATTTTGGTTCAAGGATTATTTTTCTTTCATGAACCATGAGACAAGCTTTCTTTAGAGATCAAGATCACTTAAACTAAATTCTTATAGAATTATTTGTGAATTTTAAAGTTGGGCCTAAAATTTATAAGTTTTTAATGAATAATAGTTAAAGTAGGTTTTGAAATTCACATAGCTAACTAATTATAGCTTCCATAATGACCTCAAGTGATCTAATTAAGGTCTCTAATAGATAATCAAGTGAAGATAAGAGAGGTATTACAACTACTCGAGTTTTGGAAACACTTTTAATGCTACTCAAGTGTTTACTGAAAGTGTTATGTTGAAAACTTTGAATACTTTTGTTTAATTCTTGAGTATGGAAGAAAGTATTGAAAAATATCTTGATACTCGAGTATTAGAGCATGAAACTCAAGTATTGGCAGTACTTTTGTTTATACTTGAGTGTTGGAAGAAAGTATTAGAACCAAAAGCCTTCAATGCTTGAGTTTTAGACTCTAGCACTTTAGTACTGTCAATACTTTTGTTCCTGCTTGAGTATTCTGTAAAAGTTTTGATGAAATGAGAGACATAAAAACTTCAACACTCAATTATTAGATAGCAGTACTCGAGTGTTGTGAATATTTTTGTTTCTGCTTGAGTACTCTTAGGAGTGTTGCAAAGAAAGCTTGATTTTGAATCTTGATACTTGAGTATTGAGTCCCAATACTCGAGTGTTGGCAATACTTTTGTTTGTGCTTGAGTACTCATGGAAGATTGCATAAAAAACCTAAGTCCTGAAGCAGTTTTGCTGTGGTTTTCATATTAGTTAATCATTTTTGGCCCATTGTGACCCTACTTATGCTTAATTTGGAAATAAGAGTTGTTGATCTTGATTAGCGTGATTTTGGTTGCAATTCCTAATAATTTTGATGTATTTACACTTAATTCTAATTATGGGCAAGCGATACTTCAAATCACTGCTATTTCATTTCAGAAACTCTAGCAAAGACTGGAAGGAAGCGGCTCTGGAAGATTTCGCCGCAGCGCATTCTAATGTTCGCCACAGATAAATCCAAACAAGTGGGCAAGTCCTCTTGAGAGAGGTTTAACACAATTAAACCTCAAGTTCACCGTGGTGAATATCGACCCCCAGTTCAACCCCCAGTTCAAACTCGAAATGGAAAGAAAACCGACCCAATTTGTAATTCCGACCCATCTCGGTTAAGAGACCGTATTTAAGTTTCGTGGCATTCTGTAGGGAGAGGAGCCAATGGTCTTCATCTCATTCACTCTCATCCAAAAAAGCCTAGCCACCACATTCACTTCATCTTTCCAGACAATAAGGCTTGCTTATCCATTCATGAAGTGTGTTGAACTGTATCATATGAGCAGCTAAACCTCTCCCTTCTTCTTGGAGATGGAGAAGGCTTGAGTTTAAGGGATTAAAAAGGGGAGTATTAGTTTCAATCTGTATTTTTGTTATAGATTAGTTAGTTGCTGAGTTAAGACTAGTAATTTGTACTTAAATACTTGGTTACGGTCTTACCAAACTTGGATTAATTTTTGTATTGCTTTATTCTGTGTTTGACTTGGTAGTATGAAGTCTCATTACCACCTATTCAATGCAAACTTTGTTATTCTCTCTTATCTTCCTAGTTGTGCTTGGTATTTGAGACGGTAATATTTTAAATTGGATTTTTCACTTAGCAACTTCATTACACACACTAAGTAAGTTTCATGGAATGGAGTTCATTGCATGAATTTCTGACCCAACGAGTTGTTGGGGTTTTGATTACGAAACTATTACTCACCCTTATCATTTGCAAACTGTGATAGCCGGAAACATTTCCATGCGCATTTCATCACTAAAAGCCTTTTGCATTTCACCACTTGTTTTCTTTTACGATCCCACAATCCAAAATCCAAAAACAAGTTTTACTTTAATTATTTAGATTAGGATCGAGTTTTAGAAACAAATCACTCCTTTTCATTACAATTAACTTAATTAACAAGCTAATTGAACTAATTGCGCCTAAGGCTCTGTAGTATCCATCCTTTTTTTGTAAATTGAAATAAAAGCTAAACTGATAGTTATGAGATAAGTTAAACCCAAAAATAAAAAGTGCAGAAAGAGAAGATGTTAATGGACCGAAGAGACCCTGGTCAATTTAGTCCTAAGGCTTTGAAATTACCAAGAACGTAAGCCAGGGACATAAATGTCATTAAGTATAAAGATCAAGGGCAATATGGTCATTAGATAAAAAGGGTCAAACCAGTAGTCAAAAGTTGAGTTTGAGCCCACAGATAGAAAGTATGGAATAAGATGATACCGATGCCAAAGTCAGACCTGACCTAACGGATGAAATTTTGTAAGAACTCCGCAGTTAAGCGTGCCCGCCCTGAAGTAGTGTAAGGATGGGTGACCTTCTGGGAAGGACCCAAAGGTCATTACACAAAAGACTAGGGGCAAAAAAGGTCAAGGGCAAAATGGTAATTACAAAAAATTAGACAAAGTAAGGGCATTTTGGTCATTAAGAGAAGTGTAAGGGCATTTTGATTATTTGACAAAGTCAAAAAATCAACTATTGACCAAAATATCAGAAAAATTCACAGATGCCAAAAAGATAGAGCAGAACTCATTGATTAACTGAGATTTGACAGACTATCAAAATGTGGCCTAGACTCTGTTTAGAAAATTTCGAAGGTAAATCGACCGAAAATAATTATTTGAGTTGTCAGGATACCTCAATTAGTTGAGTTCAGGATACAGGAAAATAAAGTGAATTTTATAGTAATTAATAAAATTATTACCCAATATATGATTGAAGTGAATCTTCCGATTTTAAGGAAAAAGGCCCGAAAACCCTGAAAATATAATTTTATTCAAAAATTAATTTTAGATAATCCAGAGGGTAATTTGATGAAAGGAAAAAGGTTAGAGTATCAATGAAAATTATAGAAATTTTTAATGTCCTAAAAGTTATTTGCCCATCGGAAATAAGTTTTTTATGGATTTTTGGCAGGATAAAATTGCCCTATTATTTTTAGACGAATTTCAGGGGTATTTTTGGATAAATATTTCGCTATATTAGTAAAGGAAATATGAAGATTAAAAGAGGAATAAAATATCTTCAGAAAAGTAGAGAAAATTTACCTGAATAAAGTTGTGTTTGCCGGTAAAAAGCGTAATCGGTAGAAGTAACCGAATGACAATTGGTTTGGTTGGAGTAACCAAGTCTCTAACCAGATTTCTAACCCTATGTGAAGCCATTATTACCACTTTATGATGATCAATAAGAGCTAGGCATGTATGTGAAGTGGTGGTAGAATTGTGGCCTTTAGATCAACATATCAATTTCAAAACCAGTCTTCCCCTTTCACTCCAGCCATTATTTTCATCATTCTCAGTCCCAAAACAAAGCAAGAATGGCGTCCTCCATAGCTGGAACAAGAAGGGAGCAAAATCACACAAAAATCCAAAGTAAAAGCTTAAACCCCTCAATCCTATATTTTCTTGATCCTTGCAACCTCCTCTACCTTTTTCATGGATTAATTTCTTGATTAAACCTCTCTTTCTCAAGATTGAAAGTTAGGGTTCATGATAGTGAAAGTGAGAAAGAGAGGGATTTAGAAGAAATTAAAGGTTGCAAAACACTCCTTGAATGGTAAGGAGTAGATTGATGTATATATTGCTTGGGTTTGATGTTTGTATGAATTTTTGGAATCTCAAACCCTAAGTGGAGGTGTTGTCCAAATTTATATTTGATGAGGAAGAGTTGTTTTTGAGATAAATAATGCATGAAAAGTATTTTGGGATCAAGAATATGTCATTATATGTGAAGAAAGTTTGAAAAAAAATCACTTTCTCCTTACTTGGGCAGATTTTCATCCAAATCTGTATGGGTTAGGAGGAGTGTGATTTTGATGTTTCTAATGGCTTTAGAAGGAAAAATTGTGTAGGGTATAAGTGAGAAAAGGATTTGGGAAGCATTTTAAATCATAAGAGCAAGTTTCAAAGTTCTAATGGGGCTTAAAGAGCAATAAGGGTTATATTGCATTTTTGCAAGTTTTCTTGCTTTGTGATAGCTGGAAATTTATGATTATATTCTTGAATGATGCTTAGGAGGTTGAGAAGCCAAAGAACCCATTGGGAAAGACCAACAAGAGAGGTTTAGATCCTAAGGAAAAGCTAAAGAAATAAGGTAACAAGACCATCTAACTCTAATCTAAATTGTTATGAAAATCTCTTTTGACTAAAAAATGATTGTACAGTTAGCTAAACCATGAACTTGGGCATGATGTGGAATATGGTAAATGATCTCCAAATTAGGTGAATTTTTCCAGTAAAATAGTTCATGTTGCAAGCTTTAAAATGAGTCAAAGAACATTGGATTTGTAGTTTTGTACAGAAAGTTATGATGTTCCAAAATTTGACGAAAGTCACGAAAAACCTGGGAAAATTGAAAAATTACCAAATGAACAGTGAATTTTTGCACAATAAACTGCATCAATTGGGCAAGTTAATGACCCAATGAGTATTTTTCCCTATAGAGGAACATATAAGCTTCAAATAAAAATTGGAATCACTCAGCTTCGATTTTTCTAGAATTAGTTAAGAATTTTCATAGTTGGGCCAAAATCCTGTGAATAGTAACTTTTAAAAATCAAATTGTCAGATTTGATTTCTTTTGACTTTTTAAGCTATTCAAGGCCCAAGAATGGTTCCATAAGGATATGAATGAAGCTAAAGGGGTTAGTTAAGGTGTGTTATAGGCTCTGTAGAGAACGACCCTGGGATTGCACCATATAGTGCAATCCTTAGAAAATCACAAGTGTTTTGATCTGTTTCCAGGCTTTTAACAACGACAAGTTTATACTTTCAAATGTGGCCGGATCAACGATACTAGAGTATTGAGTCCCAATACTTGAGTGTTGCCCACACTTTTGTTTATGCTTGAGTATTCAGTGAAATTGTTGAGTTCTGTAACAATTTTAAACTTCAATACTCACGTTTTAAGCCTTAAAGCTCGAGTGTTGTCAACACTTTAATTGCTACCGAGTATTCTTTGGAAGTATTAATTTTGAAATCATTTTATAAGTTTGAAACTCAAGTATTATCATGCTAGACTCGAGCGCTGTAATATCAGCATCAAAAATTCAAATGCTCTTTTGTAAAAACAAGTTTAAAACTTTTTCTAACATCATAATTATTGTAAAACATAAAACAATGCATTTTGGTATCATTAAAACATGGCATCAACAAATCATTCCTTTCCTTGCCTAAACAATGTTAGCCTACAGTAGTGAGCAGCACCTCATAAAAAAATTGCAAAACAACTCAAACCAACCACCAATATGTTCCAAATCATGTATAGAGTTGATTTCTAATATCTACTTGATCCGGCCACAGATGAAAGTGTAAAAATCTGTAGTTGTTAGGCCTTGGAAACGGATCAAAACAATTGTGATTTCCAAGGATTTCACTATAGGGTGCAGCCCCAGGGTCGTTCTCTACGGAGCCTCGTGTGCAATTAGTTAAATTAGCTTGTGATTTCAAACTTGCATTGAATTGAAATATAAAATAAACTTTCTTTTTGAGTTTTTGGATTTTGGGAATGCAACTAAAACATATTGATAAAACGTAAAAATTGTTTGATGATGAATTCCCCTTAGAAATGGTTCAAGCTATCATGGTTCGCAAAATATAAGGTAGAGTAGTAGTTTTGCACTAAGTTTTGTAATAAAAACCCCAACAACTCGCTGGGTCAGAAATTTCATGCAGTGAACTCCATTTCATTAAACCTTTTAAAAACATCTAGTGTGTGTAAAGAAATTGCCAAGTGAAAAATCCAATTCAAAACATTATTGCCTCATATATCAAGCACAACTAGGAAGATAAAAGAGAGTAACAAAGATTTCATTCAATAGGTAGAAATGAGATTTCACACTACCAGGTCAAACAAAAAGCAAATCAATACATAATTAATCCAAGTTTGGCACGACCTTGACCAAGTATTTAAGTACCAATCACTAGTCCTAACTCAGCAATTAAGTAATCCAATACAAAAATACAGATTAAACTACTACTCCCCTTTTGAGCCCTTGAACTCAAGCCTTCTCCTTCTTCAAGAGGAAGTAAGAGGTTTAGTTGCTTATGGTAACCAGCTCAACACTCATGATGGAAGGATAAGAATGCATGATGGTCTGGAAGTGAAGAATTGAGGTGATGGCTAGGGTTATGGATGAGAGGAATGAGAGAGTAGAGAGAAAATGTGGAATAGGGTGAATTAGAAGAGTAGTTGCTGCATCCCCCATGTCATTGTGCGAAAATTACCCTAAATAGGGTTTCTTAACCGTCTTGGATCGGGCTAATGATGTGGATCGATTATTATTTCCATTTGAAGCCTGATCTGGTTACTGGTTCGCGATATTCGTCACAGCAAAGTTTAGATTTCGCTACGGTGAACCTCTCCTGAGAGACCTTTTGTTTGCATGATTGATCATTGGCCGCGGCGAAGGATGAAATGCGCCGTGGCAAAATGTTCCAGGACTGCCTCCTCACATTCTTTGCCAGAGTTCCTGAAATGAAATAGCAAAGATTTGAAGTATCTCTTGCTCATGATTAGAATTAAGTGCAAATATATCGTATTTCATGGGAATTGCAACCAAAGTCAAGCTGATTAAAATAAACAACTCTAGTTTCCAAATTAAGCTCAAGAAAGGTCATATGGGCCAAAATTGCATCAAATACTTTGGAAATTCAAACAAAAGTATGGCTCAATCACTACTGCTTCTAAATCTCACTCTTTCACATTTTCTCTCTAAAAACTCCGAACTTTTATAGTAGCAAAATAGTCCATAAATCTAAAAAATAAATCTATATAACTGAAGATGAAGGCTATAATGAAATATGAGAGATTTCATGCATAATCACCACTTACCTTGGAATTTTAGTGGTTTTTCTCTCTTTTTCCTCTTCTCTTCTCATGCCATCTCCTCCACTCACTTGTTCTTGTGTTGTACGAAAATGGAGTGGAGAATGGTCTTAAAACTATTTAATGAAGTGGTAACTAGTGTAGGATATTTTGTCTCCACTTGGACAGATAAAGTAACTTTGTACTGATATATCTTGTTAATGATATTTTGTCTTCACTTCCTCTTGAAATATGACTATTAAAAGTGGAAAAAGATGGATCCCTCTTTTTACTTTACAAAACTTCACGTTTTCATAAAGCTACTTTATAGCACTGGAAATACTTTTTAGTAAACCCCTGAGCACTTGACCTATTTAAGATCATTAAAAATTTTCTAAATTCATATGATACCCCGATAATTTTTCTCTTCTCAAATAGCTTTTTGGAGTGCCTTTAATTAATTTCCAAAGAAAACCCTAATTTAAAGTTTTTCCTGTCATTTTTCTTTACGTTCCGAGAAACTATTTTTGACTTTCTATTGGTAACAATTTTATAAACTTCTACAATTTCAGAGCTGTTTTTCTCAATTCTACAATCAAATATCTGAAGCCTCTAGATACTTTAAATAATTATATTGAATAATTATTTATTACATATTTAAATATTAAATAACATTTACAATTCATGTAAATGTTATTTTTATCATTTTAATCCTGAATCCAACCTCAATTACTAATCAGTGAATTTTCTCTATCTTTTGGTGCCTTGAGAAATTTTCTAATATTTTGGTCAAACCTTGACCAAAATACCCTTTGACTTCTTCAAATTAACCAAATACTATTGAATTTCCAAAAATTACAATTTGGTCACAAGAATTTCGAATGTACACTTAGGTCCCTATTTCAGAACGTTACTTGGGTCCTTTACTCTTCAAAATGACACTTTTAGTCCCTTATCAAAATCACCAATTTGCCTTTACTTTTTCTATCTTTGGAAAAATGACATTTTCACTCTTCTTTCATCCTCTTTCATCCTCTGGACATTTAATTAGTTTGTAGCTACTCATTAAGCCCTTTAATCCAGTTATGAAAACGTGGATATTACAAACCACATTTCTAGAACCCTCATGAGAAACTGAACATGGGAGGTTGTTTCCATGCAATTCTAAGACTGACAAATTTTCATTTTATTGTTTTTCCCCAACCAGATGAATTTTTAAAAAAAAATGACCACATATCTAGAATCCATATGGAAAACTAACCAAGGCAAATCGTTGCCACCTAATTCTGAAACAAAAAAAAGTTTCATTCTTGTCGCCCTAAAAAACAACCATAAAACAAAAGGAGTGACCCATTTGATTCGAATGGATGAATTTTCAAAACCTAACTACATTTATGGAATCCTCACGAAAAACTAAGCAAGTGAGGCAATTTTCCTACAATTCCGATGCAACAAAAAAATTTCAATATTCTAGCCCCAGAGCAGTCTTAAAACAAAGGTGTGATCTTTTTAGTCCTGATGTGATCCATCTTGTCACATCAAATTTAAATAAGTCATTACAAATTATAAGTAGACCAATCAAAAGAGCAAGAGCCAAAAGAATGAAGGACACATTGAATGGGCTTGTGTAAGATGTTTTAATAAAGCAAATGACATTTGGATTAGCAAATGAGAATGAAGATTCTAAGGATGTCATTAATTTGACTTGGGTTGAAAATGGACCAACTGATCATATTTTAGGCTTGGAGGCTCCAAATTAAGGGCTTGGACCAAATACTATACATTGGAGGAGTCATTTAGGCATAAATAATCACATTTTAGGTTTAAAATGCTGATTTTCTTTTGGTTATCTTATTTAGGTGAAAATTTGAATTTTAAATTAGTTAAAAGATATTTTTTTGAATATCTCTGTTCCTAGATTTTATTATATATATTAGTTTTAAATTTGAATTTTATCTTTTTTTATTCTAGATTTTATTTCACCATTTTAGGACAGAATTTAAGAATGTAATCTCTACAAACACATTATACCCTAAACTATCCATTTGAACTCTTGAATAAAAGTGGCGTTTTTGGTCTGAACGGATAACTTTTCAAAAACAGACGACACTTATGAAATCCTCAAGAAGCCGTTTCCACACAATTCTAAAACAACAAAAAATCTTCATTCTTCTAGCCCCATAACAACCCAAAAACAAAGGTGCAAAAGTTTTGGCCTAGACGAACAAATTTTCATAAAAAGATCATATTTCTGAAATCCTCATGGAAACTGAACAGCAAAGGCTGTTTCCAAATAGTAGATTTGGGAAATTCTCGTGAAAAACTAAGCAAGCAAAATTATTTTCATGCAATTCTGAGATAGTGAAATTTTTTCATTCTTCTAACCACTTACTAGCCCTAAAACAAATGTGTGGCCTTTTGGCACAAACAGATTGATTTTAAAACAGAACTACATTTATGGAATCCTCATGAAAAATTAAGCATTAAAAATTTCCATTCTTCTAAACCCAAAAAAGTCCTAAAACAAAAGTGCATCCTTTTTTTAAAATAGATGAATTTAAAAAAATTAACAATATTCTGAAATCCTCATAAAAACTAAGCAATAAATTATGATAGAGTGAAAAATTTGCATTTTTCCAACCTTAAACTAAACCTAAAATAAATGTGTGACCTTTTTATCTAAGTATATACTTATTTCTAGAATACTCATGAAAAACTGTGTAAAGAAGGTTGTTTTTATGCAATTTTGAGAAAATGAAAATTTTTCATTATTCCCACCCTTAACTAGCGCTAAAAGCCAAATACATGCTTAATGGTTCCTTTTTCTTACCCATGCACGGCCGTATCCTTATAAATGCTATAAATAAGCCACGGAGTTACTAGTAGAGCACTAATAAGTAATTCTCACCATTAGCGGTTTTAGTAAGGAAATTAGGTAGCTTACCTGGCACAACGCTGACTGGAATCTAAGACAAACTAAAGTTTCATTGGGACCAACAACAAGTTTCATGCTACGATTTATTCTTTTTTTCTCCATGACATTTTTTTTCAAAAAAAAAAAAAATAGACTTACATGCATGTTTTGAAAAATAATCTTTGCATTTGATAGTGATTGAAAAAAAAAAATAATAGACCTAAATGCATGGTTTGAAAAATCTCCTTGGTTCCACGAGTGATGATTTGATCTATTGCACAGTGAAAGCACAAAAAAATTAGCAAGGCAAGAAATCTAACTGGCTCGCCAAAAACATAACACTACAAGGAGATCTAGCTGGACAGCAATCAATTAGCTAGAATTTCAGAAGCCCAATTCGTCTTCTTGCGTTGTGTTAGATCAAGGCTTCATGAAGTGACCCCATATGGAAGAAGTGCGGCAGCAACAATACGGCCTTCTTCATTCAATATGTTGTAAGTCGATGCCGCGTTTCTCTGGAAAGAGGGGGAAAAGTTAAGAGTATAAATGGAAGAGAATCAATCCTGAAAATGACCGCAAATTCTTTTGTTTAGTTTACAGCTTGAAATTGAGACAATTCCGCAAGTTTTAAATCTCAAGAAATCGAACTTGACAATTGAAACTACCCTGAGATTCTTGCTCTAATTATTATTTAATCTAAATGATATCTCAGTGGATTTATTGGTGTAAAAACAAGAACCCCGTTGGAACTAATCAATGAAAAACCTACTGTGATACAATTTCATAAGCATGATTGGAAGTTGTATTCCAAAAGATAGTAAAGGTTTCCTCTAACTGCCAGATAACAATCTTGTATTAGAAGTCTACTTCATTGCAAACTTCATCTTCAGCTTCCAATGGGCGATGGAAAATGAATCTTCTATATCATGGCACAAGTTGCAGTTGGGAGAAGACTGAAGAGCTTCAGACGTTGGAAGCTTCTCACTCGAGCTTCCAACCGTTCAATTAATCGCTCTCTAAAACCCAGTGTACAATTGTTCCCTAAATGTAGGGACTGAGTCAGTATTAATAGGACCGCAAGAATCACAATTCAATCCGATTCTTGCCATGACAGATTCAAATTGTCCAGTGAATCATTCCTATGCCATACTCGTGTGAATTGCAAGTCTCTAGCGTACCACACAGATCCAGGTCCGTTCCTATCGTGACTCATCTTTAAAAATACTTTTATTTTTCACTTTTCTTTCAGATTTCGTAGGGAAAGTGCCGCACATTCTCCATTTTACTTGCACCAATTGTAAGCTATGATGAAACATCATTTAGTTGAAGCTAGAAAGAATGTGTGTTCTAGTTCAAGTGTTTAAAATGATGTTAAGGAGTTGTTTGTTAAAATGCTAGAAAATTCAAAGGGAAAAAAAGTAAGTAACCTAATAGTCTTGACGTGTATGAAGAGGTAGCTTCCCAAGATGCCAACGCAAACAAGAGTATAATGAACTCATTTGTTACCAAGTGGAAGGAAGTAACATCAAAATCATCCAAACAGAGAACAATGAATGAGATGCTAAAAGATAGATTTAAGAATTCAGAATACTTGTAAATGCATACACGGTAAGCTTCGCCATTCATTTTGGTGAAAAGCCCATTGTTTATTCAAATTTTTAAATCTATTAGTGAATTGGTAGGTATTTGAAACATTCTTAGCAACTTGGGAAACTGCCCTTTCAGACATTTTGAGACTACTAGCATCTTCACTTTTTTCTCTTTTTTCTAGCATTTTACCAAACAACTCATTAACATCACCCAAACACTTGTACAAGGACCCACATTCTATCTAGTTTGCCAAACGATGTTTTCATTACAGCTACATCACCACCACATGTATGTGAACAATATTTGCATTGAACTATAAATCTATGTGGAGGTAACAGTTTCACAATGACTCCATATAACATCAATTTCCTCAGTTTTCTTTTCATTATGAATCACTGTCCGCACCAACAAAATAACATAGCAGCAGAAAACCGAATAACAGCCAATAGGGGTAAAATAGAGTGGAAAAAATTACCAGATTGGGGGTAGTAAGGGGACCACCGGACCAATCGACTTCTCAACGTGAGGGTCACTACCTTCAACCATCCGACCAAAATAAAGCACAGGGACCAGCAGAATTGAAAAGAAATACAGTTTTCCAATGCGAGAGACAACGTATGATAGAGATGGAATGTGAAAGAGGTTGATAGCAGTAGAAGAGGCTATGCAGATTTCATTCACGAAAACGAAAAAAACCAGGTACACAGTGTATATTCTTTTCCCTCAGCTCACTGTCTCATTGCTCTCTCTCTCTCTCTTCTAACTATTAGTTGTTCTTGCTATTTTACCCCCTTCTAGAAGCATTCTTGTAACAGTAAAAGTAAACATATAAAATAACATATATCAGAGGTAATAAAAAATGTGGTTTTCATTTAACAATGGGTGGGATAAGTAAAAGAGGGACTATGCGGCATCTTCCCTCCCAAATCTAAAAAACGACTACCACAAGAACAAGGGTTTTTTGAAGTTGGGGCACTACAGGATCCAACTTGGTTCTGTGCGAATGGGGTGGTACGCAGTAGATTCGCAATTCAGGCGATTCTGGAGTATTTCACATGATTCAAGAGGCAATTTAGGCATAGGAAAAATGCTTAGGGCAATTCACTTCACCAAAAAAAAAAGAATGCTTAGGGCAATTCAAATCTCTTTCAGCAAGAATTCGAACAAATTGCATGATTCGGATTGTGAATCTTGTGATCCTGACAAAACTGGCATCCAAAAAGCTAGATGCTCTATTTTAAGGATGCATTAAGTTAGATCTGCTCTACACTTCCACTCTCACTAATTATTGTTCCTTCATACTAGTCGCTACTCAAACTTCAATCGTAAAGGAAGATTAGCATAATAGCAAGTAAGCCACTTTTAGCAACGTATGCACACATGATGGAGGAAGAAAAAGGAAAGATCAAGCAGAATAAAGTGAAGGCAGGGATTGATGAGTTTTAACTTGATGATGGAGTTGGTAGAAAAGAAAACTAAAGATGTTTACGCAAAAATCAGTTCACCAAATGATAGCGTGGAAAGTACACATGACTCTATGATATTGACAATCAACTAAGTAGTTCTTATAGAGTCACGTGTGCTGGCAGCAATTGTGTTTGAAATATAAGAACCTACTTAGTTGATTGTGAATTCGTTTATTGAGTAGATTCTTATATTTTAAACAATTTTACCAGTAAAGCATTTTCTGTAAAGAAATTAACAGAAATTCAGTGTTGAAATGTAAACACAACCAACAATTAGTGTATTTTTATTTTTACCACTAACATTAAGATATTAACCTTCTGGTTTTCTAATGAATAAATTATAAGCACCTATCTATGACATGCAATGACCACTTAAGATCCATTTGCTACATACTTTAGATTACCATACCTAACATAAAAACGTGTGCCATATCAACTAGTGAGCAAAAAATTACAAATAAAGGGCATTCATATATATACCGAGTCTATAGCTTCTAACTTCATGCCAGTAGATCTGATAAATTGTCGAATTTCAGGATCCACTTGCTGGATGTGCCTTCCGCATCCAAGAATCAAGATCTCTGTCAAGTTTTCCACCAGAGAGTCAATTAAAATAAACCAAAGCAATTTAAGAATTACTTGGCACATTCATTTTTCAGAATCCAATTATTACTTGGATCCAGTTCTTAATCTAAATTTCCGAATCTCCAATTTAAGTCCTCGTGGACTTCCCATAGAGACTAAACCTGTCAATACTATCCAATTCTACTAGCTTGGCCTCATGTTCTTCGTTTCAGAGGCCATTTTTAATTTTTCTTTTTTCTTTTGTTTTTTTTTCCCTTTTTTGTTTTTTTGTTTTTTTTTTTGGCTATGTCACCTTATTAAGCCTAGTATTTTAACTTGATCAAATCCCCAAAATGACTTGCTTGGTTAAGAATGTCCCAAGCTTATAGGCTCTTCATTTTTTTTCTTTCCTTATGACTTTTAGATGATGAACTTTTCTTAACGCTTATCTCCAACAAATATTCACCAGCACAATGTCCCAGCTTAGGACCACAGTAAAATACAAGTGCATGTGTTGGATCACCTCAAACACATGCCCAAGAAGACATTTAACTTACAAAACACACTTCACAATTTCATAATCAAGATCAAATATGTTTTTATGTTGTTTTGCTCAATGTTAATTTTTCTTGTAGTCTTAAATTTCTTCTAATTTCACTATAATAAGCTTCCAAATACTAATAACTTCCTAGGCATCCGTTTAAAAATCCTACTACAAATTGCATAAATATTCATTTGTAATAAAATAAATTAGAAGAAACTGTTAAAGTGAAATATGGGTCTCAATCATAAGTAACTTTCATTATTTGAAGTTGTGGGTAGTAGGGTCAACTAGCTGTATGGTTTCATGATGCTGTCTCATGATAATATTGTTTTAATTCCTAGTCTAGCTGTGTTCATTGTATGTGGAAGTTGTACAGGCTCGTTCATGTGGACATTCAGCTTGTACCCATACTTCATCTTGTCTATAAACTAAGTCTGATATCAATGGAATAAGCAAGTGAGTTTTTCAAGACTCTACTTCATTCTTCATGGTATCAGAGCAGGACTCTGTCGAGAGTCCACTGAGACGCTCGAAGAGGCGCAGACGCAGGACTCAATCGTGGGTTCTCTGAGACACTCAATAGCTCGGCCAGTCGGAGAGCAGGGTCGATGAACAGTGCTGAATAGACACCTATCGCTCAGACCCAGCTAGAGCAGACGACGGCTCAGAGAGAGAGAAGGTCAGCAAACTTGTTCTATAGGCTCGGACGAGAAGGAGACAAAGACGACGACGTAGATGCTACAAAGGAAGCGATCGTGCTGCTGAGCTTGGACAAGGAGACGGAGACGACGACGTAGACTCGACGGACTCGACGACGGAAGGATCGTGTTGCTGCGAGGAGGATAGCCAACGCGTCATAAGCTTTCCAAAATTGCATTTTAGCCCCTGATCTTTCCAAAATTGCATTTTAGTCCCTGAGATTTCCAAAATTTCATTTTAGCCCCTGATCTTTCCAAAATTGCATTTTAGACCCTGTGCTTTCCAAAATTGCAATTTCACCCCTAAACTTTCCTAAATTGCAATTCAACCCCTGAGCTTTCCAAAATTGCAATTCAGCCCCTGAGCTTTCCTAAATTTCAATTTAGCCCCTGAACTTTCCAAAAATTTGCAATTTCACCCCTGAACTTTCCTAAATTGCAATTCAGCCCCTGAGCTTTCCAAAATTGCATTTTCACCCCTGAACTTCCTAAATTTCAATTTAGCCACTAAACTTTCCAAAAATTTGCAATATATTATTGCACAATATCTTGCTTCTTCTTGTCGACGAAGCAAAGATGATTAAGTTTGGTTTTGGGCTGGATGATGGGGGCCAATATATTGCACAATCATCGTCACACAATGCTACAGTGCAGTCGTCAACCCAGAGCGGAGGACTTCATGGGTCGTCTGATGCTGGTCATTCACCCATTACCATCCATTTTCGCCTAAATGGGCACAACTACCTACAGTGGGCTTCAAGTGTCCGTATGTTTGTCACTGGAAGAGGAAAGTTTGGCTATCTAAATAATGCCACTAAGAGACCAGAAGAGATAGATGCCAAATACAGTACCTGGGAGGCAGAAGATTCAATGGTCCAATCATGGCTAGTGAATTCGATGACCACTGAGATAAGTGCTAGCTTCACCTTATACAAGTCGGCTCATGATATTTGGGAGGCCGCCCGTGACATGTTCGCGTCTCTCAAGAACGAAGCTGCAATCTTAGAAGTGGAGGTACGGCTAGATCAACTCAGGCAAGGTAATTCTACTATTACTGAATATTGGACAAAACTAATCAATCTATGGCAGCAATTGGATGAGTATGAGATCTTGGAGTGGACTTGTACTGCTGATGCACGATTGTACAGCCAAATTAAGGAGAAGAAACGCATTTATAAATTTCTCCTCGGGTTACAACCGTCCTATGATGACATAAGGGGACGCATCATGAGTCAAGAAAAATTACCCAGTCTTAGAGAAGTGTTCTTTATAGTCAAGGCAGAAGAAAGCAGAAAGCTACTTCCAGTTCCTAAGCCACAGAGTTTGGACAGTGAGACAAGTG
>JANTPZ010121988.1:0-24305 GCA_025593235.1 Vachellia pachyceras | reverse complement strand
GTCATATGAGATATGAGAGAAGGAAGAATTTGGGTTTAGATGTTGGGAACATCTAGACTAATAGTCTGTACGGTGTTGATAGAAAGTATCAAAATGACATATGCTCTTATAGTATAAGAGAAACACCGTAGCATGTGATTCATACCACATGTGTTATAGAACCACAAAAGGGAAGCAAGTGAATGGATCCCTGCTTCGTTGCTGTGTGAGTCCCAAGAAATTAATATTTCTACTTATGTCCTTTGACTTTGACATTATCATGGAGGTATACTTCAATGACTACTACCTTAATGTACATCCTACTATCATGATAGATGCGATACAAGGTATTATGTTAGGAAAGCGGTTGATGTATATTAAAATGATATATGGGCGAAAGGAAGATTACCTGATAAATACACAACTATGCTGGTGTCTGTGACATGTCCCTTATGACATCAACTTGGAGATTTCATAAGTGTGGATACTACGCATACGAGAAAGAAGATCTAAGTCTTATGTTGACTTGGAAGGGATTAGATTCGTCAAAGTGAAAGTGTATTTTAGTTAAATCTAGGATATATGAGGCATAATAACCAGATTCAAGCTACATGAAGAAAAGATTGTCTTGTGTTGGTCCTGTGAAAGGGATTTCTAGTACAAACATCTAAAAGACGTCATGCCCATGCGGTCACGACAAAACACCTAGTATGAAAGGAAGAAGAGAGAAGGATGAGGCCCACGTCTCGTAATCCACCAAGTGTGAGTGGGAGATGTTGGAACATGGGCCACCCTTGATGGATTAGGCCCAAGTCCATGGGCTAGATCAAATGCGTAAACCTAAACCCTAGTGGAAAGTTACAAGAGAGGTGTGTGGCTCCCCAAAAGCGGCAGACATAACGCATAGAGAAAACAAGTTTTCTCCCTTCCCTTTTTTCTCTTTCAAAGAATCCTCTCATCTCCTCTCCTCTTGCCTTCGGTGTATTTGCTGTGTATCATATTCGGATCCACTCTTGTGATCCGTCTTCCGCGTGGGTATCCGCAGATTCATGATTCGGCATCTCCAGGTACGCTCGAAATCCTTCACCATCTAACAAAGTTGGGTCTATTTTTATTACCCAAAAAAAAAGTTATGCCTATTTTTCTTTTTTAAATGACATCATTTTGTTCTTTTGTAATATTTTAAAAAATAATTCAGGCAATATGTTCAATCCATTGAAGTACCCATATTATATTAACATGTTAGGTTGAATTTCTTCGAGTCGAAGGCTTGACCGGACAGGCCAAATCGTTAGTTTATGTGTGAACCAAGCCGATCTAGTCCTGATTTACAAATTATGGAAGAATAATTATAAATTTTCAGTGGAAATAACCAGAAGAAAGTTGTAGGATATGAAATCTATAAAAAAAATATAATTAAAATATTTTTATTGGAAAGAGTATAGATGATTTGATACTCCGAGGATATGTAAATATTTCTCAAATTTGCTTGAATCAGGCATAATAACATGGGTAAAGGGGAAAAATGATTTGGGAGTTTTTGTAAATGCATTGAGCACACGGAAGTTGTTATGGGGCATTTTGGACCGAAAAATTTTAAAACAAAGCATTTTTTACCACCATTAAAAATGTTATTGACTGTCATAGTTGATTAACTTATCCATCAAGTGTGTGATGGTCAAATTTAACTTTTTTAAGTGTATAGGCAAAATGTCACATTTTAAAATTTCCATATTCAAAACGGCCCCCGACAATTTTCGTGTGCCCAGTGCTCTTTCACAAAGACTTTCAGGTTATTTTTAACCATTTGCCCTATTAATATTGTGCTTATTTATCAAGCGTTATAAGAGTACATTCACACAAGTTCATATAAAAGCCCCTCTCACATAGTTATCTCATATAGTAACATTCTACTCCAATCTAAATGAGCCTAATTTATTGATTGAAACTAGCAAAGGGATATATGATTTAAAATACAATAATAAATATACATGAGATAAAATTGAAGTCTCTCCCCCCAATCACCCGTTATACAGAAAAGGCCTATGAGAAATCCATAGACTTTGGTATTATGGATATACTTATATCACAATATAATATTCCTTTTAATATATTTCTTAATTAATTAAGAAACCAATTTTTTAGACCAACTTTTTCCTACAACAACTCAAACTATGGAGTCATATCAAAAAAGGCCATCTATGCTACATTTGATAGCGTGGAACTAGCGTCCAAGAAGTGTAACTGGGGAGGAAACCACCTTTTTGGATTGTATGGTATGTAAGAACTGGATTCTATGAAAGTGTAAATTCCATAAAATCTGAAAACCAACACTTCCTACCTACCCTTTCAGGAATTGAGCTCTAGTTCCATGGAACTCAAAACTAAATCATTTTCCCCTTGACAAATCAAATCCACCATGGGGATGATGGTGGATGGTGATGAGAACTACGGAGGATGATCTTGGGAGGCAAGGTTGAGAAGGCACCAAATCAATCTTGAGAGAACAACTTCAACTTCCGTCACCCCCTTCCCCTTCAATCTTCTTCAATCAATGTCTGCCCCTCCCCCTTGATCTCCATGTTCTACCTCTGCTTCTCAATTGATCCTTCTTCTTGTACACACTGGAACAGCAATGGTCGACGACACAACTAGTTTGGGACGAATTTCATCACTACTAGAAAAATGCCATTTAGCGATGGAAAAATCCATTGCTAAATGGCTATTTTCCATCAGAAAATTTCTATTTTGCGACGGAAAATATTAGCAACTCTCGTTTTAGCGATGGAAAATAACCATTTAGTAACGGATTTTCTGTCGTTAAATGATATTTTTCTGGTAGTGGATGAATATAAGAGTATGAGGCGCTGGCTTCATATATGAGCACCTATGCTATCATCCCCGAAGTTCTCACATCTAATTCCTTTGATTCACAAACTTGCATCCATGATTTGTTGATTGAGTTGGATTTGGATTAATTGTTTGAGTGATTGATTTTGTCTGCAACAGTGGAAGAATCTTGTTGGTGGAGGTCGTGGATGCAAAGGAAGGAGAAGAGAGTTTTTTTTTTTTTTGGATGATGGAGAGTATTTTATTAATTTTCTATTATAAATATAATTTAAAGCTCACTTCCCCTTCCAAATTCAATTTCACTTCCAATTCCATAAACAATCTTCCATGCATTAAACGTGGTATTACTGAAATATATTCCCTTCAAAACAATAATATCTAATTAGTTTCAATTTTTATCCGTCAATCCACCGCTAGCTTATCTACGATTGCTACACAAGGGTCTTGTTAATCAGCCTTGTCTAAACAATTTTGGCCATTTGTCCTGAAATGTGCCATTCCATATATAACATGATCTCTGATCTTTAATAAAAGAATCAATTTATTTTTTATTAAACTACGAAAAGTTAAATAAATTACTTAATTCTAATACATATTCTAAAATATTTATGTGTATCATTAGATTGTATCAATTTTTAAATAAAACGAATTAATTTAAAAAAATTATGAATATAAAAATTAAATGGTTTTTTTATTAAGAACCATTTACCATACCAACTACATTTTTATCAATTGTTTTTATAAAAGAATCTGAAGATTTTTTTAAGCACATCTGCGTTTTTGTTGGATGTAATATTGTTCAGCACGTTGTCGAATGCTGAACGTGAATACTTCTTTCAATAACATGACAATGATAATCGGTGGCAGATGGCAAATGGCCCGACGATGAGTGACAAGCCCACTTGTGTCTTGGACCATTGGTCCTCACCTTCGACATCGTCAATTATTGTTAGAGATCATCGTTTGATCCTTATATTATAATAAAATGATTAAAAAATCATAAAATTAAATTTGTAGATGAAAAGTAATAACATCTCTTTCTTTGTTGGCAAAAAAAAAACATCTCTTTCTTTTTTTTATGTAAAGTAAGAGAAAGTGTCAAAAAGAAAAATAAAGAAAGAGATCCATTAATATTAAATAGTTAAGTTTTATTCAGCACTGTGTAATACTTTCTTGGGTGCATTATCACTTTTAAGCATTTTGTAGTATATCAAATACATTAAAATATTTTTTAGATACGTCGAGCATAGGATTATTTTTTATTTCGTGGTGTTGGATATACAAAAAATATTTTAAATTTCTAGATGCACTTAAAAATAATTCATTGTACTGTATATAAAAAAATACTTTAAATTATTGAACCTACTTGAAAAATATATTTTAATGTATTAGATACATAATAAAATACTATAAACTATTGAATACGTTTTAGGGAAATACTTGATATGCTATATGCACCTTTACCCAATATTGGGTATCTTTGGGAATTCTGTTGGGAGAAAGGAATTTACAGATTCCGAGGTATTTTATGGACTTCAAAATAGTTTACAGATTTCGAGATGGTCTTATCTCTGTTTGCATGAACCGTTGGGGAAACAATATTCCTAAACAAGCATATTGAATGATAATACACACATGTGTGTATGTATGTAAAGGGGAAATTACTGTACACATACAAATGAATCCAAGGGGCCCTTGATGCCAAAGTTAGAGGACTAGGAAGGATGCCTTGAGTCCAAGGACCATTTTGTTTTTTTGGACTTTGAACGGACACCTCATGTTCATCTCACTTTGTTTTTTTGGACCTGATCTGCATCTCACCAAACTTTATGTGAATTGATTTTTTAAAAAAAAAATTAGAGCAATGGAGATGTAAAATTGGAAAATTTTATTTAAAGATTTCTCTAGCAAATTAATTTCAGATTCTCCCAAAAATCTGAAATTTCACTGCAACCATTTGGGTTAAAGTGAAGTAAACTGCTGAAGCAAAAGGACCAAAAATGACCCTGAGGGAAACAAAGAAGAAATTTCAGGCATGATTTAACAAGAATTAATTAATTTACAACACAAATGTAGTTATTTAGAACAATAATAAAATCTGAATCTTACGTTTACGAGGTAAGTATGCAAATTTGCAAGTTTCTATATCTAATTCATCAACGAGAATTTACGGACTCACAAGAAAAATAGGATGGTTTGCATTAATTTGCAAGTTTTTATGGAATGTTTGAATTAGCAGTGGAAGTTACTTTTCTAACATAATTTACAGTTTACGAGGTACGTATGTGAGATGGATTTTGTCTCAATTTGTGTAAACGTGCTTCTTCGACACTCATACAAACGGGCACTATATTTATGCCTCGTTTAGAAGAGCCAAACGTGCATTCAACAATGTCTTTTCAGAAAATGAGATTTTCATTCACACATTTATCTAGTAAATCGTAAAAGCACTTATTTACCGTATTTTCAAATGGATCTTGATATGTCATTAATTTGCTTCATAAATACAGCGACCTTCAATGAAGTTTTCCTTATAATAAAATTTCATAAAAGATAGGAGGTAAATAAAAAAAAGAAAAATTACTTAAATACTTATAACCCACAGCTCCTGCTAACTTGCGCCATGACGCATCATGCATGGTCCCTTTCGCCATTTTTTGTCTCAATCGAAGTCCGCTAATCGATAAAAGTGAATGCCGTTGAAGATTAGTCCAAAATTCAAAAAGCAGATGGCCTGTTAGGCTAAATTTAGGGTTCAAACACATAATTAACAGTGTTTTTTTGTAAAATGAGATAATCTTCTTTGCATATTTATCTAGATTTAAGTAAAAGTGTTTTTTACCGCATTTCCAAACGAGTTTTTGAATGGTGGCAGCTGGCAAATGGCCACAAGATGAGTGACAAACCCATTTATTTTTTCATAAAATAAGATAATTTCTTTTAAAAATATTTCTCTTGTATCATGAACAGTGGCAGCTGGCAAATGGCCCCACGGTTAGTGACAAGCCCACTTGTGTTTTGGACCATTGGCCCTCACCTCCGTCATCGTCTTCATTCTCTCACTCCAAATTTTCACTCTGAATCGAAGAACGAATCATAAATCCATGGCCGATCCCATTTTCACTAATTTGTTGCGAAAATTGATCAGTCGGAGTAGATAAGTAAGCTCCACAAATTACTTATTCCAATCACAATCATATAATTTTATTTCAGATCGCAATTCACTATTATTCTTCAGTACGATACACAAAGTGGGCAAACCCAGAAATAGTACATATACATGGGAACAAAAAGCAGTTGAAATAGAGAAACAGACACCATCAGATCACAATCGAACTTAAAATCATTAATCAACCACAAGATACTGAGTAATATCTCAGCAATTTCGAGTGTAATCACCGCACTTTTGTCTCGGAGGGCCTCCATTTGCAGAGGGAAGGCAGTTTCGGTATCCTAGATTTTGGGGGCAATCCACAGAAGCCTTATTGCTGTTCAGTGTTCTTCCCGAGATAGACTTGCTTAAATCGAGAAGCATTCTACCTACGTGAGAAGTCATCAGGGACTCGGCGACGTCGTCGACTTCATCGCCGATGAGGCAGTCGGCGGAGGTGCAAGCCGCTGTGAAGCTGATGTCGAGGTTCCCTGAAGTTTCCCTGCTCAGATCTGCGTGGACCTGTAGGATCATCCACATGAAGAAGATTAGTGAGAGTCTCATCTTCATTTTTGCTCCTCAAGAACTTTATCTGTTGTGCTGTGTCTTGTTTACTCGAAGGCCATGATCGTTTATTAAGGCGTAGACCTCATGGCGACTTGTTGAAAAGTAAACCAATGTATTAATAAATTATTTATAAATCAACCTCAATATTTCCCATAAATTAAAAAAAATATTAACTTATAAATTTATACGAGTTTTAATTTCAGTCCTTTAAATTTTAAGATTAGAGCTCGTTTATAATAATGTTTGTAGAAGCCACGTAAAATCAGATAATCTCTTTCACATATTTACCTTGACTTGCGTAAAAGTATCCCTCTACCGTGTTTTCAAACGAGCTCAATAATTTTAGTCCATTTGTTTCATAAAAACTTTAATGTTTAACAATGTTAATTATAAAAGTTAAGTGTAGGGATCAAAACCAAAAGTTGTTAAAATATAAAGAGCAAAAACAAAATCTTCTTATTCTTATAATTTTTATCAATTTTATTTTAATCTCTATATTTTTAATATATTTTAATTTTGGTCAATATGTTTAATGATGTTGATTTACATAGTTCAACATCTAAGTCATTATGAAATTAGCACTAAACTGTAAATTTGAAACTTGAAGGATTGACTTGTTCAAACTTCTGGACAAAAAATTATATTAATATAAAATTCAACGGTTTGAAAAAGAGATGAAGAAGTACTTTTACGCAAGTTAAGGTAATAGTATATAAAAGGTATTTTATCTTAGTTTGTATGTATTATGAAAAAAATGGAAAAAACTATAGTTAGAGATCATTGTTTGATCCTTATACTATAATAAAATGATTAAAAAAGAATCAAGTTAAATTTGTAGATAAAAAGTAATAACACCTTTTTTTTGGTTGGCAGAAAGAAAATAACATATCTTTCTTTCTTTATGTAAAGTAAGAGAAAGTATAAAAAGAAAAATAAAGAAAGACATCATTTAAGATTAAACGTTAAAGTTAATCCAGTACTCTAAAATATTTTGTTAAGTGCATTCATTACATTTAAGCATTTCGTAATGCATTAAATACCTTAAAATATATTTTTAGATGCGTCCTTGTAGGAGTATTTTTTATTTCTTAGCGTCGAATGTACAAAAAAAATTTTAAATTTCTAGACGAACAAAAAAAATAATTCATGGTATTAGATACACAAAATACTTTAAAATGCTAAACGTACTTTAAAAATATATTTTAAAGTATTGGATGGGCAATAAGATACTATAAAGTGTTGAATACACTTAGCGAAATACTTGATGTGCTAGATGCATCTTTACTTAATATTGAATGATAATGGGAGATTTATTCTAAAGTCCCATGTAATGAACTTATTTTAAAAAAAAAAGGTCCCAAGAGTTGTCAATGATAGCTGTTTCACTTGTCAATGGTGCTTATCGACTTGTCATTGACAACCTTTTATAACATTTTCATAAATAAATTCATTTCTTAGGGCCTTAGAATAAATCTACAAGTGGTAATATACATAAAGGGGAAAATTATTTTCCACTTGCAAATGAATCCAAGGGGCCCTTGATGCCAAAGTTAGTGGACTATGAAGGATGCCTTGAGTCCAAGGATAAGTGGGTTCCAATTTAAACGGACTAGAAGGATGCCTTGTGTCCAAGGCATGATTTAACAAGAATTAATTAATTTGCAGCAAAAATATAGTTATTTAGAACAATGATAAAATCTGAATTTTACATGATTTATTGGCAGCAACTATGAAAATTTGCAAGTTTCTATATCTAATTCATCAACAAGAATTTACAGATTCACAAGAAAAATAGGATGATTTTACATTAATTTGCAAGTTTTTATATCTAATCTGTCATCAATTTGTTACATATTATATATACAGCGACCTTCAACGAAATTTTCCTTATAAAATTCATAAAAAGATAGGAGGTAAGATTTTAAAAAGAAAAAGAAAAATTACTTCAAAGCTTTTAAACCACCCCTCCTGCTGACTTGTGCCTTGCATCATGCATGGTCCCTTTCGCCATTTGCCTCAATTGAAGTCCGCTAATCTATAAAAGAGACGGGCGATTATCGTTAGGTTAATATAATTTTTTATTCATCAAATTTATCATCGTTCTAAATTTAATTCTTTAAAGAATAAAATAATTTAAATTTTTATTAGCTTATAAGAAATAATATTTTAAAGAAAATGATACTTGAAGAAATAAGACATTAATTTTAAATTTGAGATATCAAAATCAAAATCATGATAAATTTGAGTGTTAAAGATCATATTAACCATCATCGTTAGTGGCTGAAGGAGGAGGCAAAGAGCGATTCTTTTTTTTTTTTTAAGACATTGACGCTTACTCTCCCATGGAGATTATTACTAGGGTCCATGAACCCAACTCCTGTTAGTAATCATCATAGTAAGCATTATATAATTACGTTTCATGTACAACCAGGGAGGCAAGTTGTATATCACCATGAGTACCGGCCATGCACTATGTGTACTACTGACTGTCCTATACGGATTGATTCCATCTATACAAAGCCCAAGCTGAAGGTTTCTTAGCTCACTACCGAATTGCGGAAACATTTCATCAAGTTTCTTTCATGTGGAGAGTCATCCGGATGTTGAAGATACTTTCCATCATATATTCTCTCATCACAATGCCATTTCAACTTCTGTGCTTTTGTTGCATTGGCAAATAAACGCTTAAACTGTGGTACTATTGGAAGATACCATAATACCTTCAAAGGTTGCCTTTTAGCTAGTTTATCACTACAATCACCACTTTTCCTCACTTTGAATCGTGCAGTTTTACATTTCAGACACTCACTAAGATCTTCACACCCATTTCTGTATAGTATACAGCCATTAAGATGAGCATGTATCTTCTTGTACTCCATGACCATCGTAGATAAGATTTTCTTGGCTTTATACATACGATTTGGAAGTACATTGTTCTTTGGAAGCATATCACCTAACAATTGCAGCAAGAATGTGAAACTATTGTCAGTCCACCCACAAGATGCCTTCAAGTTCATCAAATGCAATGTAACCGTCAAACATGTATGCTTACTCCCAGGGTATAGCGGTGTCTCTGCATCGCTCCGCATGCTTTCATATACAGGCGCTTGGGCAAAAGATTCTACCTCAACATCATGAATCATTCTTTCCATTCTATCTTCATCTATTGCATCCACAGAATCTCTTTCATGTGCTGCATATACATTTACTTTTCCCCATGCCATATCCACTTTTTGTACTGGAGACATATTCCCTCACAAATTAGGTGATCCCTTATATCATCAATATTTTGCCTAATCTCATTTATACATTTGACACAGGGACAAAAATACATCCCATTTTTGCTAGTCGCATTTCTTTCAGCAAATTCAATAAACTCTTCCACACCATTCTCATATTCATCACTAGTTCTTAACGCATTTATCCAAGTACGATCCATTAATTAAACCCCAAACCATTGTAAACAACATTCAAATTTAAAAAGACATTAAATATATAACCTCTATCCCTATAAACTAAGCACACACAATCTAGTTCAAAACAAATAAAAATTATATTATTTACAAGTAAATAAAATATTCATATATAAAATATTACAAAAACTTATTTTCTTAATACTCAAATATAAATGCTCAAATGTTATTTTTTTGTATGAACACTGATTAATTTAATCCAGGAGACAACCAGCCGATATGGATTATGACAATCCATGCAAGAATCATCTAGAGGCAGATGCCACATAAAACAGATCATCACCCATCATAATAAAAAAATGCCCCCAATGGTATGACTACCTAGAAAGTCGCTCATTCCTCATGGTAGTGCACAATGACAATGCACACAGTAAGTAAATAAAAAAGCTTATTTTAATAAAATTCAAATTTTGTGTCCTCCTATTTTACAGATGTGAGTTATAGAATTTCATAGTCAAATTTTGAGAGAGTAAACGGAATTATTTAACTTATATATACCTTAACAAGCGACGAGTGATGGGGCAGGTGACGAAGCTTCATGTGACGAGCGGTAAGCAAGGAGCAGCAATGGGCAACGAGCGACGGAGTGGGTGACGAAGCTTTGTGTGATGAGCGGCGAGCGGGAGTAGAGATGAGCGACTAGCGGACGAGCGAATGAGCGATGTCGGTGGTCTCTGGAGGAATGGAAATGAGTAAAGAGAGGGGAGGCACGCGAGAGCTCTTGGAGGAGTGAAAGTGAAAGTGAAAGAGGCGGCTGGAGGAGTGGAAGTGAGTAATGAGGGTGGAGGCACAAGGGAGCTTTTGGTGGAGTAAAAGTGAAAGTGAAAAATATGCGCGAGAGTGTTAAAGTGTGCCACTTTAGGCGCCCTATCTGATGGTAGGGCGCCTCAAGTCCCCCTTTTGGTGCCCTATATGAAATATAGGGCGATAGGGCGCCTAAGGGGGACTTTAGGCTCTTTATCTGAAATATAGGGTGCCTAAAGCTGTTATTACGTTATTAAAATTTTAACAATGCTACCGCTTTCATTTTTTACACCCCTTTTTTAAAAAAAGGAAGTGAATTTCAGTAGTAAAAACTATATTCTGTAGTAGTGATAGCCATTAATGAAAATAATAAAGCCAATAACCTTTGATTTCTTTAGCTGAGGTAAAACTTCTCCTATGTAAAAGTTTGGAGAAGTCGAAATTTTGAGCTTAAATGTAGGAACTTCATTTCTCCTCCTCCTTTGCTTCACTTTTATGTCAAACTCGAACTCCGAATCGCAAAAGTTTTATGTTACTGTCCTTGAACTTTGAATCCCAAACTAATGTTGATAATTAACAGTATCGTCCTTGAACTTCTCTTTCGTTATCAATTTCAGCAAAATTTAAATAAAAAATTAAGATACAATCATGTATATCCATAAAGAGACAATCATAATGACCAGAGACAATCATGTTTTTCCAGAATTCTATTCTTTATGTATATCCATAAAGAGACAATCATAAAGACTAGAGAAGCAACAAATTTCATTGGCCACGACAAAATAAAAATCCCTTGTAACAACAAGGTAAGCAAGCATTCAAAAATAATACAGCTTTCACATGACCCAGGAAAAAAATTGAACCATGAAAGGGAAGAATAATACAATAAATAGAAAGAGTGTAACTTTACTCTTTCAGGAAGAGAATCAGAAATGGGTATTCCAGGGGATCGTTCCAAGTCGTTGCCATGAGGTTTGGCATAATATTTTTTATGTACATTTAATCATTGAGTATTGGAAGATGTGGAAGAAGAAACAAATGTAGAGCAAGAGGAATTGCATCGTTGAACAACCTCTTGGAAAGCGTTTTTTCTGAGAGAATCAAGATAAACATACCACTGCAATCTTTTAGAAAGCGTCTTTATCTGAATTTTATACTACCTGAGATGTCGCTAAACACACTGAGTTGAGAAGGTAGCTTGATTTTTAGGCGATAGCGAATAGGTGTTGGAAGTTCGAGATCCATTTATGCAATACCTATCATACACGACCTACCACAGGTGAAGCGAGAGTGTCATACCCAGGTGACCGGCACAGACTATGAGAGATCTCACATTCTGTAAGTCTATGATTGTAGACATATGCTATTCTTCATAATGCTAAGTAACATGATGTACATTTTCATTTCCTAAGATTTTGACATGAAATATATATCGTGTTATCAACATTACGATTATTATAGAAATTTCAACAGAGTCTCCTCTATAGGACATACTTCCTGGAAGTTCTACAATAACATGAAAATTTAAGCAGTATTTAGAGAAATGCTCCACCAGAATATTTACATATTTTCCAAAATATACAAAAGCCTTTGGAGCCTACTTATAGTCTACGTTATACTGCCTGAGATGTCGCTAAACACACTGAGTTGAGAAGGTAGATTGATTTTTAGGCAATAGCAAATATGTGTTGGAAGTTCGAATCCAGTTATGAAATACCTATCATATACGACCTACCAAAGGCGAAATAAGAGTGTCACACCCGAGTGACCGGCACAAACTATGAGAGTTCTCACATTTTGTAAGTCTATGATTGTAGACATATGCTATTCTTCAGAATGCTAGGTAACACAATGTACATTTTCATTTCCCAAGATTTTGACATGAAATATATATTGTGTTATCAACATTAGGATTATTGTAGAAATTTCAATAGAGTCTCCTCTATAGGACATACTTCATGGAAGTTCTACAATAACATGAAAATTTAATTAGCATTTAGAGCAATGCTCCATTCCAAAATATGCAGAAGCCTTTGGACCCTACTTATAATCTACATGGAGCATCTAACTATCAGAATTACATAAGCAAAAATTTATATATACACACCAAGCAGCAATAATGAAAACAGAACAGCGACTTGAACAGCAACAATGAGGCTCTTCATTGCTTAACCAAAGATATAAGGTCAACTGAGCTATCTGAAGCCAAAAATAGATTTCCAGTAAATAACATCCCATTTATACATTTAATGAAATAGAAGAAAACAATCTAAGAGACTTCGATAAATAATGTAATAATAAACCCAATTTCTGCAGAATAAATCATTTCTCAAGGAATTTCAACTACGTAGCAAAGCTACTCGTTTGATAAAATGATTTAAAATAATAATCAAATCTCATATATTTGTAGGACCTCAATATAATGGAATATCAGGCACGAACACACGGTCCACGAGGATACATAACTAGGCGCAGCTCGAGGCCATGAACACACAATTCATGAAGGTAGTAACCAACAAGTGTAGATCGAAGCCACGAATAACAGGTGTGAGTTGATACCCACGAATAATGTCCATGAATATCAAGGGTGCTCGAGATTAACCATGGTGTACCAAGAACTAATAGTACTGCTATTAGTAACCAATATTCTGTTTCAGTCCTACTGAAAACATTTTCAAGCATGTATGGGATCAATTTCCAAACCACTTCTAATGGTAAACTAATGTTAGAATAATTTGTAATAGTGATCCCAGCAGGAAAAGCTTACAAACAATATCTCAAAACTATTCTCAAGCATGAATAAAACATGAAAGTATTGTTTTTTCCGCCATCTCTATGCATGAATTAAAATTTCAAAAGTCTTTCTTTCGGCTTCCACATCTAAATATTCAATCTAAACAAAATTGGAAATGAAGGGATAACATTAACTAAATTCCGCACACCCTTCTTTTCATAACATAAATGAGAAGATCAAATAATTTTGATAATCCTTTATCAATGAAACCATGCTTAAACTGTGGTAACAATTAATAAAATATGAAGATAGTAAAACATAATTTATAAAACTATAATGGGATGCTATTCACTCACCTATTACGCTTTTAACGTATAACTCTTCCTTTATCCTTCAGCTTGCAACTTATCTTCTTATCCTCCCAGCAACATCACATGCAACCATATTCAATCAAAATATCACCTAAATGAATTTCCCAAAATAAAATTTAGTTGACACATCTAATTGAGTCTTTATCTCTTTTAGGCATTTCATCACATTTGCTGAGCACTCAAGATTAGCTTACACAATGAAAATTTCAACTTTATGCATCAATCTTTAAAAATTTCTAACTTAATCTACAAAATTCCAAATGCAGTGATTCAAAGCTCTATTTAATGATCTTTTCATCCTCTATAAAAGAAAAATAATAATCACTCTCATAGTTTACTCCTCCACTCATCGAACTCTCGAAATCACCACTACCTCTTCAGAAGTCCAATTTTTCTAGAACTTATTGCGTTCTAGAACTTATTTTAAATCTTGACATGTGCACTAAAAGGTCACCAAATTTCATGTGCAGAGGAGGTTGTTTGCTATGGAATTTACCCTTTGCAATATCACTACTAAATCTGGATTTTTTTTCCAACTTCCAATACTCAATCCCATGTTACAAAACTTTCTTCCAACTTATCCATAGACCTTTTTAAAATCTTAAAATGCAATCCCTTACTCATATATTTAGTCTTCAGTTGAAAAATGCACACATATACGCATGACAAACACACGCACAACATATATATACACTATAACCCTTATTAACTCTAAATTTTTCCAGATTTAGAACTGCCTTCTAGATAATGAAAAATCAACATGCGTGTGATTATTTTAGCTACTTCAAGTGTAATACCTATCCTTTTTCTGCAAATTAAAATAGAGGGAAAACTTGTAATTATGAGGTGAAATAAGTCTCAGATAGAAAGTACAGAAAAAGAGGATGCTGATGGGCTGGAAAACCCAAAGTCAAACCTGGCCTAGCGGGTGAAATTTTATAAGAACTCCGCAGTTAAGCGTGCTTGCCTTAGAGTAATAGAACGATGGGCGACTCCTGGGAAGGACATAAATGTCATTACATGAAAGATTAAGGGTGTAAAAATCAAGGATAATTTTGGTATTTTGAAAGATTAGAAAAAGTAGGAGTAAATTGGTAAATAAGGAAATTGTAAGGGCATTTTGGTCATTTGACAGTGTCAAAGTCAAAGTCAAAAAGTTAACAGTTGATAAAAAATTTACAGATGCCCAATAGATAGAGCAGAACTCATGATCACTGTTGTGGGTCTTGAATCCTTGAGTTTCAACTTAGATTTCTATCTACAGAATTTTTAAGGGCAGAAGGTAGAAAATAATTATTTGAGGTATTAGGAGACCCCAATCAGTTGAGTTCAGATCATAGAAAAATAAAGTAAATTTTATAGTATTTTATAAAATTATTATCCAGTATACAATAAAGACAAATTCTCAAATTGAAGGGAAAAAGACCCGAAAACCCTGGAAATATAATTTTCTTTAAAAATTAATTCCAGACAATCTTGAGGTCAAATTGAGGAATGGAAAAGGGCTAGAATACCAGTAAGAAGTATAGTAATTTTTAATGCCTAAAAATATTTTGCCCTCCGATGGCAGGTTTTCAGGGGTTTTGACAGGATGAAATAACCCTGTTGATTTTGGATGAGTTTCAGGGGTACTTTGGAATAAAAATTTCACCATATTAATGAGTAAAATATGGAGATTAAAATAGGAAGAAAACATCTCCAAGAAAGCAGAGAAAAATATACCAGAATAAAATTATGTTTTACAGTAGAAGTTGTAATTGGATAAAGTAACCGAATGGCATTTGGTTTGGTTAGAGTAACTATGTCTTAATCTCCCCGTTACTCTCATTCAATGCCACCAATAGGAATGAAGAAAGTATCATGTGTGGTGATAAATTTTTAGCCATTAGATCAAGATTATTAAATCAAGATTAAATCTTGATCATTCATTCATTTTGCAAAGACTTTATTAAGCAAAGTCCACCTCCTTCCTTCTTATTTTTGAACGGCATTTTCATCCCCAAGAAAGAAGAGATTGACACCATTAGAGAAGCAAGAGGAAGAAGAAGAACTTGAAGAACAATCAAGGTAAGAGAATATACCATTAAATAATATACATATTCTTGATCCTTGTGATCTCTTCTACATATTCTATGGTTTAGATTTTTGATTAAACCTCTCTTTGGAAAGATTGAAGATTGATGTTCTTGAGAGTGAAAGTGAGAAAGAGAGGGATTTAGAGCCAATAATTATGTGCAAAATACTCCTTGCATGATAAGGATTAATTTGGTGTATATATTGTTGTTGTTTGGTTGATTTGTGAATTTTTGGGAGCACCAAGATTAAGGTGAGGTGCTGTCCAAATTTCCGTTTGATATTGAAGAATGATATTCAAGCCAAACAACACATTAAAATTAGTTTGGGATCAAGAATATGTGGTATATATGTTAGAAGTTTGAAAAATCATGTTGTTGTGCTTGTGGGGGTGTCTCGGCCAAACTAGAATATTGGGAAGGAGTGTGATTTTGATGGATTTGATGCTTCCAAAGGCTTTAAAATGAGAAATTGTGTGGGGTTAAAGTGAGGAAAGGAATTGGGAAGCATTAAAAATCATTAAGTTAACTTAAGTGTTCAAGGGTTTATGGAAAAGTTAAGAGGAAGTTTAAACAAAAGTTTAAAGTGTTTCTTGTCTTGGAATGGCTTGTGATTAATAGACATCATGTTGTGAATTGTGTAGGCAATTATTTGGAGCAAGAAACTAAGTTCTAAGTTGATCAAGAGAATTTGCAAAGCCAAGAGAAAATAAAGAGACAAGGTAGCAAAACCTTCTAACCTTAACTAAATTTGTTGTGAAAATGTTTATAAATTATGCATGACTTGATTTATGATGATGTGAGTGTGAATATGTGCTTTTGGGCATGTAAATGTATCATGTTGCACATTTTATATTATCATGAATCCATACTATTATTTTTAAAGTGTCATGCATAAGTGTTAGTAAGTTTTGCTATTGGGATTTCTATGAAATCTCATTCTTTCCACTAACCATTTTTTTGAGGTGGAGGATTAAACAAGGTTAAGGACAAAGTGCATTATGTTTGAAGCATGTTTTTTTGCCCTTGTATTGGTGTTTTGGTTATGTAAATTATTTGCTACTTTTTATGCCAGTTATCATGTGGTCAACATGGATGGTAGTAAAAAATATGTGTATGTATGCCCTAAATGTAGTAGAATGTATGTTAATTCATGGACAAAATGTGGAGAATAAATAGGCATGAAAAAGGGAAGAATGGAAATGGTAAAATTTATAAAAGTGGTAGTAAAGTTGTTCAAGACCCTAAATTTGAGCAGTCGTAAAATATGGTAAATGAACTCCAAATGAGCTCAAATTTTACATAAAAATATTTCACATTACAAGCTTCAAAATGAGCCAAAGATAACTGAAATTTGAGTTTTATACGAAAAGCTATGGTCATTCAAAATTTGAAGAAAATCCTGGAAAAACCTAGGAAAAATGAAAAATGACTATATAAACAGTACTTTTTAACGCAATAAACTGTTTTAATCAGGCAAATTTATGACTCGATGAGTATTTTTCCTCAATAAAGGATCTTATATGCTTCAAATAGAAATTAGAACCACTCAATTTCTATTTTTTTAGAATTAGTTATGAATTTCAAAGTTGGGCAAAAAATCTGAAAAATGACCAAGTGAATAATAGTAACCCCAAACTTGAATTTTTCAATTTCCCTTCTTTGGATAATTTGAGTTATCCAAGGCCCAAAAGTGGTTCATTTGTGATATACTATGGAGCTTATAGGGGAAATTAAGGAGTGTCACATCAAGTCTTAAACCAATTGCGGAACAGAGTTTCTATTATCTAACCCCCTTTGTCCTTCATCTTCTCTCTCTAAACAGCAAGGATAGATTCGTTTATCCCAACACAAATCCAATCAACTATATCAAGGCTCAAATGGCTTTAAAGGAGTTTTAATCTTGCATATATGGTGGATTAAGTGGTTATTTTTTCCTCAAAAATTCAGTTTTGGTCACTCCCCTTCAACCTCAAGGGGTAGAGAGTGAGAAATCAAAGAGCATAGGAAGGGAAGGTTCATTAGGCTTACTTAAACCAATAACTCAACTTACAAGCACTGACGATGTCTCCTCTGGCGAGCTTCACGGCTGCGATGCTCTCTTCGTTTCCAAGATTTTCTTTCGATCCATAACCTCTCTACCACTCCTGCTGCTTTGTTTTTTGGTGAAGAGAAATGGGAATACAGCTAGTAATATCGGTGGGGGTTTAATGTGTGTGTGGAGAATGGAATTACTATGTTGTCCCTACCACGTTTCCTTTTTAATGTTTAGTCCTTTTTCCTTTTTTGAAATATTACAGAAAGTCAATGAGTGCCGATGAGGTCGTGGGTGGCCGCGATAGCAGATGTGAGGTGAGAGTCAATGAGCCCTCGACGGGCGAGGATGGATAGAGCTAAGACTCAGAGTGGAAGAGGACAGTGACATCAACAATGGAAGAATTTTAAATATGAGACTTTAAGTGGAGGAGGATGACAAAAATTTTGGGAATGGGGTTTTAAAATACCCGATTTCAAATCCGTAAGTAATTTACCTGCGGAAATAAAATCCGCATGTATATTTACTTGTCGATTTTTTTCCACAGGTATACTTAGCTACAGATTTATTTTGTAGGTATTTTTCTTGCAGGTTTCAAATCCACATGAAATTTACCAGTGGATTTTTACGTGTGAATTTTTCTGCAAGTATTTTTCCCGCGAATTTCAAGTCCACAGGAAATTTACCTACGGATTTAAAATCTGCAGGTATTTGATAAGTTTTTACTACCCTTTCTACTAACTCATGCATCATTTCTTATTTAAAATAGAAAGATGTCACAAGGGAAAGATGTTAATAATATTCCAACTTAAGATAGACATTAAATGTTATTAGAATATGGAAGGAATTAGCTCACTAAATTAATTTCTTTTTTCATAGAGTACATTGTAAACAATTCACTTTTGCATTTCTTGATGGTACGTGTTAGCAACATTACAAATATTCAAAATCATTGTTTGCATTGAGCTCTCACATACCTTTCATTAAATAATGCCTATACATGAAAATTATTCCTCTTCTTGAAGTGTAAAAATATGGTCATTGTAAATATTTATGTTATCTTCAAATCATGTAGTCACTAGTAATTGTCAAGTTTTAATTACAATTTACCTTAATTCATTTAATTGATTGAATTTACATACTAAGAGTACTATTTATCAATTTTGAAATATATTTTTCCAAATAATTAATCTTTAAACATTTCAAGCATGACCCGTTTAGAATTTCCAAATATTGCATCACATTCAATCTCAACAGTGTGAGTATCATGTACAACTAATAATATTCAGTAATAATTAGAGGTTGTGGTCCTTTAAGTGTGAGCATACTTGTAAAGTTTGATCAATCCCGCAAATCATGTCATTACTGAAAATTTGATATTCAAAATACTACAGAATTTACATCAATGATGGATAACACACTTCAACTCCTAGAATATTACTGCATTTTCATCAAAATATACAGAGTTAGTCTTTTAGGAATATCTTCCCTTCACACTCATTTCTCAATAAGATGATTTCATAAGACAAACTTTCAACTCTTCAAAAAAAAAGTTTAATTATAAATTTTGTTGGGATCTTATATGTAATATAAACAATTGTCTTGAATGTATCACTTCAAAGAAAACTAAGCTATCAACTGCAATATCCAGAAAATATTTTGAAAACAGACTAGATAATTGTGTGTCAATTGAAACATAAATTGAGCAAATAGTGGTATATGTAATCTCTAACTTATTATTATCTATGAGATCGAGTATGGAATTCTATTTACTCACTAGGAGAGATGGCCGAGTGGTTCAAGGCGTAGCATTGAAACTGCTATGTAGGCTTTTTGTTTACCGAGGGTTCGAATCCCTCTCTTTCCACACCTTTACCTAATTCATCAATATTATTGACCGTAATGTTTTAAATAACAAAGGGTACCATTATTCCAACTTTCTTTACCACGTGCATCCAAAGAACCTTTTACTAAGATCAATGTAGTTGTATGTAAACCTAGAGCAATAGCATGATTTTCAAATCCTTTAAGTGACATGGTCTACGTGTAATATCCATTAACTAGAGTTGATGAGGTTAATAGATTTTTGGATCTCGTTCTTTATAAACCTCATCAACCCTTTCAATAAAGATTTTTGTAATATCATATGCCTCAAAAGTTGAAGAAATCATTCATATAATAAGTTTGAACTAAATGAGATTAAAGGCACACCAATAACAAGATTATCTTCATTAATATCTTCAAATCTTTCTATAAGCATGTTACCCCTTATATGCTTATCCCTTTATGACATTTGTGTTGGTAACTTAATAATTTGCATTTAGAACCTCATTATCTTCCAAATTTGAGCCAAACATTTATCCATACTGTTTCAATAAATACTTGCTATTTATATTATCTTATTTGCATTCATGAAATAATATAGTAACTCAAGCAAATGAGATAATAAATTGGAAAACTATTATATCAATATACAATATGGAGATCTCTTGTGCCAAAATTCTTTATGGAGAATTGCTTTACTATCAACACACAATATGCTTCAAAGAATATCTTAGTGTTTCTAACAAATGTAAACAGTCTCAACAATATAAAGAGATAACAATAAATTATGTTGCAAAGTCAGCACAAACAATGTTTATATAAATAGCGTATGAGGCAACAAACTATCACTTATAAGCTATGTTTACAAATGAGAATCATACAATCATGAATTTCATAGTACTAATGTCTACCTGTGCTGTGGGTAAAGACATTATCATAGCACAAATTATATATGCTAAAGGGCGAACATAAAAAGCATTTATGTTACCTAGTAACATGGGGCAACTTAGAAAACATAACCACATATTTAATTACAACCTAATTAAATATATGATTATAATTGTCTACCAGTGGGCAAAGATAAACCATAACCACATATTTAATTACAAATGATGCCTTTAGATCTTTACTTGATATTTTGTTTGTTAAAACAATTAAAATGCATGAACACAAGTAAGGATACTGCGACTACTCCTTAACTTCACATGCTCATGAAAAAGACATCTTCATTTTGCATATTAATTGTACATTTAAGCAAAATTGATACTGCAAGATCATGTGTGATTTAATATGTGTGTGTGTGTGTGTGTGACATGTGTACAAGGATTTTGTGCCAACTCCTTAAACAAATTATGTATACAAATCATTAATATCATATTTGTACAATTAAATTCAATATAAATATATATATTTGCACACAGCGTCAATGAGAATTAACCAATTAATTTAATCAAGAAAATTATTTCATGAATAAATTAAATTTATTTAACATCCAGAGGAGATAAAAAAGAGAAGAGGGGCTATTGTGTAAAGAGGAAAAGTGGGGGGGGGGTAAAAATACCATTTCATCCTCAACAACACCTTAAAAAAGCCCGAGCCTTCTTCCTTCTCCTTCATTCCCGTTTCTAATTTGGCACTAGAGGTTACACGAGAGAAATTGAGAGCGATCATGGTTGGTGGTGATGTGTGTTGGGATTAGAACATATAGGCAGTGGAATTTAAAACTTTTTAATCCCCTTATGGATCTTTTAAAGGCATTTAGATTAGGGAGACAGAGTCATACCTTATGCATTTTGAATTCAAAGCGTTTCTTGCGTTTGGATCTCTTCAGGTTTCACGACCTTTTGCGTTCTTGATTTCAATCATGAGGAGTCGACGTTTCTTTGATCGCCTCCCTCTATCAGTATCCACGCAAACAGTTCCCAACAATCGTAGCATGCTAGCGCCTGTCTCACTCTCTCTCTAGAGTTTTTGGTGGCTCAAAGTCAGATTCGAATTTCTCATATGTCTCTTGCTCATGAGTCTTAATATTTATAGAACTCGTGGAGAGCTTCTAGAATCTTTGATTAATCTTTAATTAACCTTCAAAATTCAAATTCAAATCTGAAAAGATATTCAAGATTAATCTTTATTAATCTTGAAATTCGAATTTTTAAAAGGATATTCAAGATTAATGTTTATTAATATTGAAATTTGAATTTTAAAAAGATATCCAAGATCAATCTTTATTAATCTTGAAATTCAAAATTCAAAATTCAAAATATATTCAAGGTTAATCTTTATTAATCTTGAAATTCGAAATTTTAAATTTAAAAGATATTCAAGATTAATCTTTATTAATCTTGAAATTCGAATTTTGCAATTCTGATTTAGATTATTTTAATTTGATCAAATCATATCCATATATAATTAATCTAAATAGTGAGTCAACGAATTTAATTTATCTTTATAAATTAAATTTGAACATTAATGTTAATTATTTAATTTATCAAATAAATTAAATACTAACATATAATATTATTGTCATTTTGAATTATATATATGTATGTATGTATAATTTGAATAAACCATAGAATTAAAACTCTTGTTGGATTGTTCTTACGTGCGACCTCGTAGGCCCAAATGTTGGTAGTAGGCTAAACTCAAAATTAACCCACAAGTTGTAAGCAGTCTCTAGCAAGACATTACGACTATCCAAATCATATGGAGATCGTTAACACGATGCATCCTTTCATGCAATCACATCACGTTCCTTTTGTCACACGATATCTCGGTCAAGGATGAGGCATGGATGACGTCATCCTCCTATTCTTGACAATTACTTTATCGATCTTTCAGTAGTCTGATCAAGGAAACAAAAACTCCTTTTCGTTACAGTATGGCCATACATTTCTCAGACTCACTCATCGAGGGGCCCAGTAATATTTCCCAACTAAAATGAGGGACAAATCACATCTTAATTACTTACATTCCTTCGCATGAAAGATCTAAACCATATTATAGCCTTTATCATCACCCGATCAAAGGTAACTTTTGACTAAGTCAAAACTTAGCAACTCTCATGTAGGAATCCATAATGATCTCAGGTCAAAGGGTATTGCATTGTGACGTGATTACATATGAGATAAGCTTATGACTTAATCCATGCAATTTTCTCACAGCTGGTCAGTCCAGCACTTTGTACTCTTACAAGTACCTATGACTTTGACTCGTATCTCCATACCTCATCAAAGTCACACTAGTCTTACTTTATCTATGCTCTCACATAGATAACCGATCAGGGAAATTTAAGACAATATTCATAATTCATTTATGGATGCAATTATCATAATAAACATGTAAAATATATGATAATTAAATGGAAAAAAATACATTAAAACAAATACTGCGTTCATCAAACAAAGATGTTTTTGACTCATACAAGTAAGGATTACAATTCAGGAGAGTCTCCTGAACCTTCCTCTACTTTAGATTCTTCTATTATCATCATTTTGGGTTTCAAGGGTTAACTCAATATTGAGAAAAGTAAGTTTTTTCCAATTAGACAAAGTTATACGCAAGATTAGAACTTTTTTATATTATATGGAGCACTAGATGTGAATTTTTCTGTGGATTTATTTAAGATCATATCACGGTACTATTCACGTGAACAATTATTCGCCCCTTTTCAATTTATGAACAAAAACGGATGTTAGAAAATTATTTTTAGCTTGAAATCATGAATTGGAAGTATTTATTGTGTAAGTTAATCTTAAGTACTCATCAAATGTTCAATGAAATGTCTGAAAGAGAAAGAGACTAATTTAGATGTTGGCTCATTGAATTTTGTTATGGGAGATTCTTATAGATAATATTGTGGATTGAGTATGTTCATATATTATTGTTAGGAGGGAAAGAAGAAGACAAGCTGGAAGCTGAAAGTTAGAGAAGAGTTGTTTGTTGAGAGCATAATATGTGAGTGAATAAGGTTCCATTATAATTTTTACGAAATATGTTTTACAATATTTCATATTTTTTAATTTAATTATCACATTTTAAGTATGGTTTTATTAATAAAAGTTTATTGGAATTATTTAATTTTTTTATCGATATTGCAAAGAGTAAAAATTATGTATTTTATTTAATATTTATTCTTCTCCAATTTTTGCTTATATTGAATATCCATATATGGAATTAAATTGAACTTTTGAGATATTGATTATTGTAAAAATTGAAGTGTTATAGTATTTATTCAAGATGTTTTATCACTATGATATCATGCATAGAGATAGTGAAAAGAAATGATAGTTAAATGATATATTCCATGCATGCTTGAAAATATTACTTACAAACTTTCATGTGTGATCCTTGTTACAAAATATGAGAAAATAATGTTAATATTAGAGATGGTTTGAAAATTGAGCTCATGCATGCTTGTGTAATACTCCGGGGGAAAAAGAGGCAAGAAAGGGGATTAAAAAAAGGAAAGTGAGGAGGGTTAAATGGTAATTTCATACCTCCCCAAA